>VZUA01106696.1:0-13806 GCA_013401035.1 Horornis vulcanius
TTACTCAGATTGTCTCAGACTCCTCACGGTTTGCAGCTTCTCTCCCTCTAAACTAATAATGTACAGCAAACAGTGCTGCAGGCGTTTTAGGTTTTTCATAAATTATAGTTGTGCTAATGAGAATAGACTGATAAATGTTTGTTTGTACTCACTGAAAGAGGGAGGGTGGGAAGCAGCACTTGACTTGATTAGTAACACAATAAGTAGCCTAATTAAATATTTATTCACAGATTAATAACATGTACATACAGGTTAGGCAACAGCATGTGGGTGAATACAAAGCATACACATGCAAATAGAGTTAATCCTACAGGCAGGAGATCTGAGCCTTGGTGTGGACCTAAAACTGCTTCTGAAAGTTAGAAAGCTGCTCTTATTATGGCTTGCATCTTAAAAAAACTTTCATTTCTCCTTTGTTATTTTATTTTAAAGAGAGGCTCTTCCATCTGAAGAAGAGAAAAATGAATCTAGATGGAAACAAAAAGCTTAGAGGAGAAAGCTGGGAAGCAGCACGTGGCAGAGTCCCTCCTGTAACTGTTCTTAGCTGCTTCTCTTCAACGTCAGAAGTTAAGTTTCAAACTCTGAACTGATTTCCATCTTGCTTAAAAAAAAAATCCACCTCTCTATTCTCTATCATCTTAAATGATTTGAGGTTTATGATTTTAAAACAGAACAAAGAAAGACATTGTCCCAGAGAGGCAAGGGAACTCCTGTCCTCTTTGCACAGTATTGCCATCCAGCGTGTCCTTGGCACTGAACTGGGCTCAGGGGGGGACCCGGGGTTGTTTCCCACTGCTGGTGGCACAGGAGTGGGTGGAACAAGGGGATCTGTGTTCCTTGGAGGAAACAAAGACTCTGAGCAGGTCTTTGTACATACCAGACTAAGGAGATGTGTCTGAGGTTCTCCTGGCAATGGTTGTGTCGGGGCTGCTGTGCTGGAAAACTGCAAACCCCTGCTGATGCTTCCCTGAGGTTTCTGTTGGCTGGCTCTGAGCTCTGAGGGGGGGGATTTTCCCATATTCCTTACTGGCTGCAGGTAAATCAGTAAGGAATCTTCCAGAAGTGGGACAACCACTAGGCTTTTTTTTTTTTTTTTTAAGTTTTGTGCAGCCTTCTCTGGGCAGGGCTTGAGCACGCAGGCAGGGAGTGCCACTGCACAACCAAGGGCAGCACAAAGAACCAATTTGGCAGCCACTGTCCAACGTTATCCAGCCTGGATTGTGCCTTTGGGATCTGTTGTCCCAGTGGCTGCAAGGTTAAAAGTTGAACCAGATAAGACTTCCTCTTGGAGGGCAGGCTGACAGCACACCCAGCCCGTGAGTCAGTGGCACCAAAAGGAGGAAACAAAGACAAGAAAGATGATGCTTTTTCAGACCTGGCTGGGGCAGAAACTGCACAACGGGCAGGCTACATTTTTTTGTGCAGCGCTCAGGACAGAACTAATGCTAGCGGCTTGCTTCACTCCATTACCAGAGATTAACCTTTTTGAACTATTTAACCTCATTTTAAACTCGGCAACAACACCTTCATTCCTCCCCCCCTGACTGTGAGAGCAAAACCCCCCCAAATCCCAGTCACACAAAAGCTGTGCCGTGAGAAGAAGAACGGATAAAGCGACTCTTACTTAAGCTGCGGATGCGACTGAGGCTTCTGCTGTGGCGCAGGCTGTGGCTCTGGCTGGGGCTGTGGCTGTGGCTCTGCTTCCTTTGATAACCTGGAGCTGGGAGGACCTTGGGCCTGGGGCCGTGGCTGCTGGGTGGTGGGTCCTGGCGGGCGCTGGGGCTGCGAGGCTGCGGGCTTTGCTGCCTGCCCCGCGGGGAACACGCGCTGGGGCTGCAATGGCTCCTGGCTTTGGGATTGCATTCCTTGGGGATGCACTGGGCCCCCTAGGTTCAGCACAAGAGAAACTTCATCATGTTATCCTTGCAAAGAGGCCTTATTTAGAGTTCATACCCAACACTTTAAAACCATCCTCTCCAACGTGATTAACTCTACTTTCGAGGCAAAGTCTGCTCACGCGTGTTTGCGTGGAGGCAATAGCACTGTTCACACTCATTAGGAACTTGCTTGGAGCCCCCACGAATCAGCCTTAAAATTGCTAAAGAGCACCCAATTCAGCCCAGGTACTGACTACAAAACCAAACCAATGGAGTTCCACCCAGAACAGCTTTGGCCCAAGTCAAGGAGAGGCTGTGAGGTAACCGAACACAGTAATAATATCTAATTCAGCAAGACATTCACTATTTTCCGTGTAGTTATTGCAGTTTGCTTCCTCCAAAGTCTTAAAATCATTTCTGTAATATTCCTTTTAGATTCACTCTTACAGCAGTAAAACAATCTCACGCTGAAGTTTTCTGGCTAGTCGAAAAGTATTTTCATAACTTACTTAACCCCTTAGTGAGATATGTCAAGAACATTACAAGAAACACAAGAGTCACTACTAATTCTTTACCAGGAAGGCACTTTGCTGGCAAACTACAGCGTGGAGTGGGAAACTACAACGAGCAGGAGAGACTCAGGCTGTGAAACCCACGGCTGAAAGATGCTACAGCATCATCCAGAGGGGTTCTCTCTGCTTCCTGACTGAAAGAACGCCGTGTCAGACATCAGGGCTTGCTGCTTGCGTCTCAGCTGCCAGGTCTGACTGGGGTTCGCTGGGCTGACGGTTGTTAAAACTGAATTTTAACCCTTGCACGTGAAAATGCACTCAGGACACCTGACTGTAGGGGAGAAAGGATGGGGTGACATTCTGAGTGTTTGTATAACGCTTCACTCAGGATAAGAGCTGTTGTAAATATCACAGAACACAAGTGAGCTACACCTTCTGGATATCTGGGAATTTTTTATCTGTCTCACATAGATATTTAGTGCAAGTAAAACACTTAATCTGCTCAGGTCTCTAAAAGCAAACCTTCATATCTAGATGCACTGCTGCAGTTTTTTTTTCTTTTTCGTTTTTAAAATGCTTTTATAGTTAACTCTCCCCTTGCTACATGAAATCCAGCGTGTGTGTGTGTGTGTGTGTGTGTGAGGACAGCACGTGCTAATGCCTCAGTGAGTTTTAACACAGTTGTAGCAGTGTGTTGTGGTGTAGAAAGATAAATAGCACGTACTGAATGTTAAGGAATGTGCCTTCATTGTTTATTAATTTGAACCACTTTTGTAGGAAATATTTGAAGGTGATAACATGGTCTTGCAACATCTTAATAAGGAGCTTTTTCTTATTAGTCTCCTTTCACTCAATATTGAAAACCAGAAAGGTTTCTTTCCCCCACTTGTACGTACAGGCTTGAACGCCAGAAACTTTACACTGAAGACAGATATAACTTTCTTTTATTGCACATTAAGCTGTACAAGAGATTTCACATAAAAGATATACTGCTGTCACATTTCCAGCGTTTGCTCACTTTCTTGCAGCTGGGTTGTACAAAAGGCAACAATCATGAAAGAAACTTTTACCAAAAATAACTCAACAGAACTGAACATTAAGCCTACACTGTAAAACATCTGTTCCCTGTTACCCACAATATTGCACCTAAGCATGCTGACATGCAGAGAGACATCTTGGCTTGTTTCTTGGCTGTGGGATGTAGGAATTGTGTGTGCCCCTGCGAATCCTTCCCAGGGAACAGGCTGGAATCCTGTCTGAGACACCCAGGTCTTCCACACACACACACGCGCGCGCGCACACGCGCACACACAACGCACGAATGTCGTGTGAAAAGCACTTGTGAATACTGGCACTACTCCATGCAAAAAATACCAACTGCTTGCAAGGAAAATCAGTCATCAGATTCAGTTCTCCACCCCAGGGCAGTATGGTTTGTTGTCGTTTAGGGTGTCTGGAGGAAAGGATTTGTGAACCTGATTTCTAGGTGGAATTTCCTTGATATAGAACAAAACAGCCAACGCCGTCGTTGGAATGATCACTGACCCAGACAAATGCTGATCACTAAAGCAAAATATTCATGTAATTTACTGATAGGTAGTAAACAGTAGCACTTACCACAAACATTTAAATAGCTAATAATGCATACCTTAATTCTCATCTCACCAGCCAGCTCGTACAAATAAAAGAAACACTAAGAATGATGAGACTCACTGATAACTTTTTCCAGTGTTTGTAGGGAAAACAGACGTAGAACATCAGGCTGTTTTCCCTTTAAACATAATTGTTTGCACTAAACTAATGGCCACTACTCATCTTTGTACGTGTCCAAGATGAAAACTACAGTTTCGTGGCTCGCTTGCAACTCAGCTTTCTGGTATGCCAGCAGTGTGCAGCTTTGTGATTCCAGGCTAGATTTCTCACTGGAGATCAACTGCCTGCCTGTGGAGCTCTCACAGCGCTGCGTTAGAAATCGCTCGTGTAAAAATCACAAAGGCTTTGCCTACAGAAAATCGAGCAGTTGTCAGGCACCTCAAGTCCTTTTGCGTGTCTGAGGTCAGGCAGTTCTTAGAAACCCTCCTTGTGGGGAAAACCTCGGGAGTGGATTTTCCTCACAGCTCTCTGGATAACTTGTAGGTGTAAAATAGGAGACCTGAGTTGGTTAAGGAAAAACCACTGACGTTTTGGTTTTGTTGTTTTTTTTTTTCTGTCTTGCATTTTCTAACCCAGGATCCTCCTGGTTAAAGGTACCTTGGTCTGCCATCCCCTCACTTTTCAGTATTTGCAATGAAATGAGCTCTTACAGGAAATTTAACAGTCCTTGAGGTACTTCTCACCAAAAAACCTGGGATTTAAGTCTTAGGTAAGTATAAGATTTTTTGAAAGTATTTGCATTAGTTTTCAATAAAAATCTCCACAGATTACTAATTCAGAATGACAACAAAAGGTACTACTTAATTGAAATAGGATACATTAAATACTCACACTTTCACTGAGATATTGCACATAGGTGGCCCATTTACATAGCTTTGTAGCTAATAATTTAATGCAGAATTACTAAAAATATGAATACCAGTATGTAAAATAGAAGATATTTTAAATATTCCTTGGGAAGAACCGTATTTTATGGAGTCACCGAAATAGCAGACTTCCACTCAAGTAAAACTCAAAGGTTAATAAACTTTATAAAATTATAAAGAAAAAGCCTCACTAGCAAATCCTAATTTCTAGACTTTTTAAAAATATATCTGGATCACCTACCTATTGGTCATGCACACGCACAGGAAAAAATAAAGGCTATGAGTACAGTGTGCACACACTCACAGAGTAAGCAAAGGGTCGGGGAGGGGTTTGCACCTCGGGGGGATTTTACTGAACGATATCGAAATACTCCAAAAAATACTGTCTAACCATCCAGGAGGTACAGTGGCACTGGGCTCTAGAGAGGCACATTCTTTGTACACTGTTGACAGCAGCCCTGCGAATCACAAGTTTTACAGAGGAAGGTTGGAAAGCATTACACGCACAGACAGGAACAAGGAAACAACCAGACGGGAGAGTTGACACTGCATAGAAAAAACACAGTCCAGGTCAGCACTGAAACAATGGCAAATTGAACAAAACCGGGATGCTTGCATTAGGATTGTTTGTTTCTTTGCTCTCAATTTGTTTTGGATTTTTTTTTTTTTTGTATGTGTCGTTTTTTTTCCCACTTTTTCATGTTTGTTTTAAGCCTTGCTTTTGGTCTCAATTATCTAAGTAGCCTGGACTTGTTTTGGTCCTACTGCAACGCCATTACAGTCGAGAATGTACTGTAAACAACCTTGAGGTGGTGGTCGCTGAGGTGGGATTTTGTTTGGCTCTGGCTCCTTTAGTGATCCACTCTGGAAAATACATTTGAAAACAGAAGAGAGAGAGAAAAAAAAAATAAAATTAGAGTAGCTCGGTTCCAATTTTCCACTAATTTGTCTTTATTTTCATTAGAAAACTCTTTATTGGTGGGGCTGAACATATACTTTAAATTTATTCCAGATACCATTTTTTAATTTAGCTGCTGCCTGACGTGATATATGAATGCTGGGCTAGTCCAAGGCTGAGATCTTATAAAAACTGTTTTCCCTTTGCAGCATGTGATCAGGATGCAGGGAGTGCCTTCCCAACCTTACCTCCATTTGGGGAAGGACTTTATCCTCAGTTCCCAGCACCATTTTTTTTTTTGTATCTCAATGCTTCTGCTCTCTCTCTTTCTTTTTTTTTTAGGACAGACTGAATAGGAAATGGATTTCAACAGATACCTTTGTGTAATTTAAGAAATAATTTATTTTTAACTAGGTTCACTTGTATCCAGAAGCGTTTGCACAGCAGGGCTTTGGCCAGTGACAGTTTTCAGCTTTGATTTGCTGGCTGTAAGTGGGGAGGGAGGTGGGCTGCTCCAGCTTCACTGTTTTGCTAAGCAAAAATGAAAGAAGAAAGCAAAAAAACCACAGACAAATAATAAAAATAATTGAAATGACTTCATGCTTCTCCATCTGACATGTTATTAGAAACACATGTAATACTTCACTTTTCAAAACAGGAGGTTGATTTGGCAGCATCCTTTTCACATGGATACTTGTGAAAGGAAAAGATGGGTCTGAACCAAAACCTTGGAGCACAACACCCTCTGGGAACAGGAGTATTTGAATCCAAACTTTGTCACAGGCCCATCTCTAATATTTTGAAACGTGAAAGACGTTAAATCATTGGACATAATAGCTTAGGATTGTTTTTTAAAGATCCAGAAATCAAATTGCCATCTGTCAAGAGGAAAAAAAATGCAGAATTTATTAAAGAGCAAATGCAAAATCAATTAAACACGTTTCTTGCAGAGCTTACTGGGTTTCTTTTTTTTTTTCTGATAGATTCGTATTTGATCTCACTCCTAGTGCTTTATTTACAGAATAAATCTTGCTCCTGGTGGTCTGAAATCCTGCCCAGCAATGCAGCTGTCGAGTTTTAAACGGCACAGCAACTCCCCAGTGCATGCAGCTGCTGCAAGTTGCTGTGTCTGCTTTAGCTGCATGAATAAAAGGACGCAGGGCAGCTCTAAAACTCTCATTATTCAGGGATTACCGACCTGCAGGAGCCCAAATGAGGGGTAAAAATGAACCACACAAACTCTGCTCCTTGATTTACCTGACCCCACTCACACAGCTCCTGGTGAGCATCACTAAAGGGGCGAGGAGAGGTAGAAAACAAGAAAATTTTGTAAGGAAAGACAAAGCCACCAGAAAAAGCCACAAAGTGCGGGCTGGAGTCCTCTCTGCTTCCCTCCCTGCTGTGATTTTCGGAGCTCTGTGCAGGAGCAGCCGTGAGGGTGCAGCACCCAGGGGTGTTTGTGCTCCCACCCTGCAGCACCTGCATTGGCATCAGCAGCTCCTTGGACACCAGGGCAGTCAGCCCAGAGGGCAGAGCTGAGCAGCAGCCCTGGAGGAGCAGCTCCTGCCCTGTCCCAGAGCTGGGATGCTCCTGGCTCCCCTCGCCCTGCTCCCGGGGCACTGGGACAGGCACAGAGCTCTGGCAGGGAAACCACCAGCACTGGGGCCTCAGCAACTCCAAGAGTTTCCTTCTGGAGGCCCAAAGAGACCAAGTGGCTTTGTTAGAAAGCACACAGCGTATTTTATAATTGTAATTATCGTGATTAGCACCCGATGGGCTCCCTACCCTTCCCAAGGGCCACAGCCCAACCTGGGGCTCTCTGCAGTGGCACAGGGAGGATGTGAGCTGTGGGAAGTGCAGGGATACTTTAGAGAAACAGGGCTATGGAAGATGGACTGTAGTAGGAGCCACGAGGGGTAATTTCAGATGAGTGGCTTTAAGGCATTAGCAACGTTGTGTAGGCCAAGAAAAATATATATGTGTATATATAATATATATATATTATAATGTATTGTAATTAGGAAATGGTTTGGCTTCTGATTGTAATGGCATGAATTGTGACATCTGTACCATCTCACCCTTCATATGAGATTGAAAATGAAATAAAAGTTTTTAAAACACCTCTTAGGAGTCCCGTCCCTGGGTCAGGAAAAAGGAATACTCCAACAATGAGTGTTACCCTTTTTCTGCTAACACAGAAGGCTATGAAGGAAAAACTCGGGTTTTATTTAGAAACACAGGCTGGCAGTTTAAATTCACATCCATGAAATGTTAGAACACCTGCAGGGCCTGTCTGCCCCGTGCCCCAAGGCTGGAGCAAATCTGCCATTTGTTCTTGCACTGAAAAGCCTCAGGTTTGATCACACAACTGACAGCGGCCCTTGCCCAAGCTGCACATCTCCCATCTCACCAAGAGATGATTTTATCCCCAACCAAGCGTTCAATAAACATTATAGCAGCTCGCTAATCCTTCCCTCAGCTCTGCTGAGAGCTGAGAGCCTTGTGCATTTTCTGTTGAAGGTGTATTTCCCCCTCTCCAGTCACTGACTGCAGCTGTCCTGATTTTACCACCCACACATCCTTTTTTTTTTTTTTTAATACATTTTTTTTTTCCACCAGATATCACCTGGTGCTTCCAGGAACCTCACCCACACTCCAGGCCAATCACATGGGTATATTACTTTTGGCTAATTAGCCAACCCACCCAAGCTGACCCAAAAAAGTCTAATTAGCATCACATTCCTAATTGAGAAATCTTACTCATGGTTTTTCAATGGTCTGTAGTAATCCAGCCCATTTCAAGAACCTTTCTTTCAGACACTCAGAAACCTTGATACCTGATATTAAAGGCAGGCTTTGAACCAGCCTTGTTTGCTGCCCTGAGCCAAGACCTTTTAATAAAATGCAGGCTCCTTCTAAAACCCCAGTTGCTGGCAAATGAGCTGCAGGCTGTTCTTCTCACCTCTGCAAGGTGGTGCCAGAGCAGCTGTGGGAGCTCCTCTCTGAGCAGAGCTGCTGCACCAGGCCTGTCCTGCACATGGATTCACCCTCTTGCTGATTTTCTGTTTTCCTTTCCTGCCCAGCCTACAAGTTCACCCTCCTGCCAACTTCTTGGGGCACAAACGTGTTCTGTGCTGCAGCTCCCATCTGCAAACAGGCTGAGCTCAAACTCTGCAGGGATCCAGGGTTAAATGCACGATTTTACCATGGAAAATGGCCCTGCACAGGTCCTCATCTGCATGCTCAGGGCTAAAGAGCAGAATCAGTGGCACAGGAGGGTGCTTGGGATGGTTTAGGGCAGAATCAGTGGCACAGCAGGGTGCTTGGGATGGTTTAGGGCAGAATCAGTGGCACAGCAGGGTGCTTGGGATGGTTTAGGGCAGAATCAGTGGCACAGCAGGGTGCTTGGGATGGTTTAGGGCAGAATCAGTGGCACAGCAGGGTGCTTGGGATGGTTTAGGGCAGAATCAGTGGCACAGCAGGGTGCTTGGGATGGTTTAGGGCAGAATCAGTGGCACAGCAGGGTGCTTGGGATGGTTTAGGGCAGAATCAGTGGCACAGCAGGGTGCTTGGGATGGTTTAGGGCAGAATCAGTGGCACAGCAGGGTGCTTGGGATGGTTTAGGGCAGAATCAGTGGCACAGCAGGGTGCTTGGGATGGTTTAGGGCAGAATCAGTGGCACAGCAGGGTGCTTGGGATGGTTTAGGGCAGAATCAGTGGCACAGGAGGGTGCTTGGGATGGTTTAGGATTACCTGAGCCAGATGCAGGTGCTGATGGCAGGAGAAGCCCCTTTGGTTTTCATTTTTTGTGACACAATTTTCACATCCCACCCGGATTCCCAAGGGGAAGGGGCTGCTGATGTTGACAGGAACATTCTGTAGGGCTGCCTAAAAGAGCTCTCCTGCTCAAAGAGTTTTGCTGTTTATACAACTGCCCCCCAAAAATACAGCTTCACTTGGGGAAGCCTCCAAGCCACACAAATGCTGCAAATCCAGGGATTCCTCAGCTCTGGGTAGAACAAGTGAGGATTTGGCTGCATAGTGACCTTTAGGAATATTCCTAATTACAGCCAGAGCACAAACCCCACTACTCATCTACAATATAAATGTCTCTAGATGCCCCTGTGGCACCTCCTTCCTTTCCACGCTTACCTGAAACTCTCTCCTTAGAGCTTTAGGGGTAGAACTGGCAGAAAAAAAGCTGTTTATTCTTCAAATAAGTCGTATTAGAATTTGATTAGGGCATCACTTCTTTTTCTACCTTTATATAAATGCAGATTGGATTCACAGACACTTGAATTTTGAACAGTCTGAAGAATGCTGAAATGGGTGGGAGCAAAAGCAGCAACTTGGCAGGGAAATAGCCCTTGGGCAAAAGAGATGCTAAACAGAGTCCCAGCAAAAATTGATTTTGATTTGGCTGAGGTTGAAGACTTTGTGAAGTGTAGTTGGAGCACGTAGAGTTGTTTTTGGGTCTCGTTTGGTTTTCTTTGTAAGGCAAGGACAGGAGCTTTTCATAGGTATTTCAATATTTGAGGGGAAAGCCATGTTTTTCAGGTCAAGAAGAAGAGGGAGTTGAGAGTTGCCAAAATATGAGCTGAGTTAGGGCTCATAAAGGAACAGGAATAAAGAGTAAAACACTTAAGTAACAGGGGAACAAAGAAAAAATGTGATTGCTAAGGAGAGAGGCCACTGAGAGAGTTTAAGTGGAGAGTAAATAGTAAATGAATGCTTGAAGTGTTACAGGTAATGATAAACACAGGAAGGAGTAAGGGCAAGATGGCAGGTGGGATAAAAGCTGAAAATGAGATGCAGGGAAAAATGAAACATTCTTCACCTCAGCAATGAAATCCAGAAACACAGAATTCCATACCAGGTCTCTCTAAAAACTGGGGATGGCCAAGTAACACTGGGGAAGGTGAAGCTCTGCTGATCCAAAAACAACCCCACCTCTCAATTTGATGAGGTTCCTAGAGGAGCAGGATGCCAACTTATCAGGGAAAAGGGATTTCTGAAGTTGTGGAAGCGTCCTGCTTCCTTCCACAGCCAAGGTGGACAAGGATGCTTTTAAAAAAATTCTTTTTCAGCTCTTTTATTGCTTGAAGAAATCAGATTTCCACTCGTGCTTTTGGGGCAGGGAATACTCAAAGCAGCAGCTTTCAGGCAGCTCTTCCCAGGGAAAAGGTTGTTCCCCACAGACAGGGAGGGAATGCAGAATTTGGGATGGCAGCGAGCTCCCCCGTGTGCTGACACTGAGAGAGAGGGGACTTCGGGGCAGGGGAGGAGCTCAGAGACAGGGAAAAGCAGGGAAAAACAGGGAAAAGGCTTCAGGAGATCCAGGAGAACATCCTGTGACTGCCCAGGTGAATTTCCTCTCCCCTTTCCCAGCGCACAGAGGAACCTCCACATTCCCAGGGGATGGGGCAGGGCTGCACAGTGCCAGAATCCTGTGCTGAAGGGAAGGTTTTGCCCCCTGAGCAACCCCCAGGGGTTTGGGGTGATGCTGTGCTGTGCCTGCTCCTCCAGCTTCGACAAAAATAAGGTGATTTTTATGACTATTATGAAATACGGGATTGCAAATGATCCTTGCATGAGCAGGAGGAGGCTGCAGAACTTCACCTGGAGCTGCAGGGATCCATTCAGAGCTGAAGTTCATCCTGGGGAATGAGAGAGCCTGGAAAACAGGTGCTGGAGCAGCCTCAAGCCCAGCCTGAGCACCCCCATCTTGTGTTTTGAGGGTCACAGAGCCGTGGAGTGGGAGGGGGCACAGAAAAGAGGCACTGGCAGAGACACCTGGGCGCTCCCCAAATAAAAGTGAATTTCAGGGCTCTGGTGAGGGCCAAACACAACAACAACTCCCAGCTTCTCTTCTTGCTCCTCCTGGTGCTGCTGCTGCCCTCAGCCACCCACAGGAGCTTTGGGGGCTGCTCTGAGCTCTGAAAAATCTCTGTTAGAAGCTGAAGGACCCTGGAGGGAGGATTTGGAAGCAGCTGAAGACAAGTTTGCTCTGCTGGCAGCTCCAGAATCCATCCCCACATTCCAGAGTTGCAAGTGTGTCTGTGTGTGAGGGCTGCTTCTTTTTAATTTTTATTTTCCTATGGACAAATCAAGAATAGTTGAAAAGGAGCTGCTCTGGGTTTGGATTCTTCCATCATTTCTCTTGGTGCTTCTCCTTGTTTCAAGGTTTTGACACACGTTTAGCACATGGTGCTGACTGAAAATAAACCCTGGCAGGGATTTCTGGGGAGAGGGGCAGAATTCCTGCAAATTAAACACAGGGAAAAGCCAAGCCCCTCTGCTTAACAGGGTATGAGCTAAAGGTCAGAGAAATCAAACAAAAAGTCAAGTGGAGACAGGGAATAATAACACAAAAAAAAAGAGGAGAAGAAACACCCGCCACGGTGGGGAATGGAAGGGAGACCAAGGAAAAGCCTCCAAAAAAGATATTTCTGTTAGGTTCAGCTTAAATAAACAAGATCAGAGTGTAAAAAATAGATGAAAAATAAGATAAAATTAAAAATAATTCCAAGGATTTTACCTATGACAGTAATCACAGCACCAAGACAAACCAGAGAGGTCCGGCCTGGGCTCTCCTGCCCTGTTTGTGTCTGTGGCAGCTTTTCCCTGGTCTGTAGCCTTGGGATCACTGCTTCCCTTGCTCTGACTTGGAAAAGGATGGGGTTTAGAATGGAATGAAGGGAATTTTTGCAAGGTTTTTCCAAAGAGAAAAAAGCCTGTGGGACCAAAAAGCTGCTTCTCACAGAAGCCTACCAAGAACAGACAGGCCACCCCATCGTGGTGGGCTCAGGATTACTTTAAACCCCAAATATTTTCTTTCTTCTTGAGGGGAGGGACCTTGGAGTGCCAGAATTCCCACTGCCACTGGCAGATTGTGAGATGATCAGGAGATCATCTGCCAGCAGGCAATAAAAAGTTAGGAAAAGCATCATTTTGTTGTGTGACTGAGGACAAAAAGAGAACATTAATGTTATTATGTTTAAGAGAAATGTGGAAAAGTATTAATTAAGCGTAATAATGGTTTTGTTTTTCAGTTTTAGCAGCACTTCGTGGCTTTCTGAATTAAAAAGTCAGCACTGAGGCTGAAGAACTGGATCCTACAGACAACTGAATCATCCAAATCCTCCTGGGCCTGAAGCCTGACCCTGTCAGGGGCTTTTTCCTTTGGGATTCTCTTCTAACTTTGTTAGAAGAGCAAATTTTTCTCTTGCCAAGCTTTTGCTGGCTTTCCTGCAGAAATCATTTCTTTTTCCAGGTGCACTGCTGCTGACAGGCATTCAAAGTAGAGTACTCAGAAATCAGCCAAAAAATAAAAACCAGGGTACACCCAGAAAACTTCATTTCATTTGGCCAAATTTCTGTTGCTGTCAGTAGAAACTTCAACCAAATAACCCAAAATCTTTTAATATATGGCCTTTAGTGAATTAATCTGGACTCCAAAGGCCATCAGATCCCTTCAGAAGGGCACACTGAACCAGGCTGAGCAGGATAACCATTAGCAGTGCTTTAATTAATCACCCTCCTTTAATGGACACATTCCCAGCTAAAATCCCAGAGTGTTTGTACAGATTTATCCCCAATTATTCACCTGGGAGCTCAAAACCAGCTCTGAGCAGCTCCCGGGCCTCCCTTGGCTCTCACTCCATCTGCTGGTGCAGGAGCTCAGGAAGGATTTTAAACCAATTATTTTTCACTTTCACCATCACTTTGTCCATAAAATTCCTGTGCAGTTATTTATATATTGTATTTATATGTTGTATTTATATGATGTATTCATATGTTGTATTTATATGTTGTATTTACATGTCAATTTCAGTTATTTATATGTATTTATATGTTATCAGTATTAAAGATTTTAGGGTTTGTTTTCCAGCATGGACTTGGTGGTTTTGATGTAATGCCAGACCTGCATGTGGAGTTCAAATGTTTAAAATAAATCAATTTTTGTTAATGAATGGGAACTATTTTAAGCAAATGAAGGG
>VZUA01106696.1:34716-45894 GCA_013401035.1 Horornis vulcanius
AGAAGGTGCTTGTTGAGTGCTGTGTGTAAGGAAACTTTGCCCAGCAAAGAGGTTATGTTGTGATTTCAACTCATTTTTAAGGTGGTGTTTATATACATGTGCCTGCCTAAAAATGAATAATTTTAGGTTCATTACTACTCTACACAGACATTCTGCATCAGAGAGAAAATCCCACCAATCACAGTTCAACCCTCTTGCAGACTTCTCAAGGGAATTCATCAGAATGACTCTTTTAGGTATCTTTTAGGAAGGAAGATGTGACCAAATCAGGGGAAAAAGTTATCCTGAAGGCTTTTAACAAGTATTTAGTTCAAGATGCTCAGGTGCACTGATGGAATCCCAGCACCACGGACTGGAGAGGCAAAGCTGGTTCGATTTAAGCCCAATTTTCCCTCCACTCTGGGAAAAGCTCCTGCAGAAGTCCCCCAGGGGATGCTTGGCTGGCTGTGAGGATGCTGCAGGGATCAGAGGAGGGCTGGGGAATGCTGTGGACACGGAATTGACTGGGGGAACCTCAGGAGATTGTGGGTTTGACACAGCTGAACTCCAGCAGGAGAGATCACGGTGGACTGATCCCAAACTACCCAACCAGACACCCTAAGCCCTAGAGATGATTTCTGTAATTATATATATGAAATATGTAGGTTTCCCACTCTTCTTCATTTCTGATAACTGCCAAGAGTCTTTCACATCATTATTTCCTCCTCTTTAACCAAACACTGCACAACAAATAAAACAACTCCTACACCTTTAAGTGCTTTACACTTGGGCTTAACATGTTTGCACTCGATTTGGTCTTTGCAAGAAGAACTGTTTTAGAATTGCTAAACAATTCATAGTAACTTGAGCTTCCCCTTTTCCAACACCTTCCTGCTTTATTTAGTAGCATTTGCAGTATCCAATCCAAATTGCTGGGACAGGGACTTGTCATCAGAGAAATATGTAGAAATGTCTGCCTGCTATTCTTGGGTAGGCAGCCTGCCCTGTGGTTTGATCCTCCAGCACCGTTCCTTTGCTTGATGTGCTTTACTTTTGGTTTATTGACCTTTTGATCAAAGAGCTTTAAGCCCTGGACTCGGCAGTGCTGCTTTTGGAAGGGGAGATGTAGATACAGGGCTTTTGTATTGCTGTTTTTCTGCATTGTGTGTGACCCTTTTAAACCGGATTTCCTTGAAGTCATCTGAGTGCTGCCCGGGTGCCCAGGGCAGTTGAGTGTGTGTCACACCGCCCCCGGAGGGGCTGTGGTATTTACAGGGATCCTTCCCTGCTTTCTTGGCCATAATCTCTACTGACAGACGATAAGCACCAGTGTTTGGTGACTCATGGATCCACTTAAACCACAATTTCCCACAGAATTATAAAACCGAGGCTCTTAATAACTCTCTTTAAACTACAAAAACAAATGTTCAGCTGGTATTTTTTTTTTTTTTTTTTGTGGTGGCTTTCTAAGTGCTCTGTTCCTGTGTCACAGAGCAAAATGAGAACCAGCTGTAGAACAATATTCTACTGACATCATGTATATGTATGTGCACATGAAGAATTCTTCAGACATTTGGTAAATCTTCTCCTTTCCACGCTGCTTTGTAATAATGAATCAGTATTTCATTTTGGTGTGTGATTTAAGTGTATGAAAGAACCTACAGAAAAAAATGATCGCTAGGCTTTTAGCATTTGGATGAACCCAGAGTTTCTGAGCAGAAACTTAAAAATAAATAAAAGGTAGGAGGAACAGGCTGTCATTTTAACTTATTTTTGCTGTCCCTTAGGCCAACTGCTTCTTCTGCAAAGAAGAAACATTTATGTTTCAGAATGATAAATTTGCTGCGGCTGACTCTTCCAAAATTATTCCTGACGCTGAACAGCATTTAAATTTCAAGTCAAAGGGGGGAAAAAAGCGGGGCTCTCTTCTACAAAATGTTGTGGCCCCATTTCTATCACAGGTGAAGAGCCCAGTGTTGCACCTGGCCACGTACTGGAGCCATCAAGAGCTGGGCCTTATCCCTAAAACTGTGCCCCTGGGAGCTGTAAACTGGGAAAAAAATCAGCTGTTTATTAGAGAAGGGGAAAGATGGGCAGCACAACACAAGGAATCTGCCTCTGAGAGCACTGAGAAGAGAGGAAAGAGAGAAGAAGAGAGAAAAGCCCCGTCCAGCCCTGCAGCGTGGCACGGAAGGGTCTGCGGGGGAGAAGAAGGCTGGGACTGGGAGTAGGGGCAGAGCAAGGCTGGGGAATGGAACTGAGGAGAATCCAAGGGCTGAGGGACATCCTGGGCACTGGGAACAGCTCTGGCATGAGGGCTAAACACTGAGGGACGGGAAGGTTGAGGCAGTCTGGGGAAACAGCAGGACTGGGGCAAGGAACATCCCAGACACGTGGAGAGAAGGGATGTTGGGGTGGAGGGACGTGGTGCCGACAGAAAAAGTAGCATGGGCGTCCTCAGAGGGGGGGAAAGCCAGGGAAAGTCAGGTCTGGAGCACCAGTGCGAGACAAACAAGCAGAACTGGAATTAACTCTCCTGAATAAAAGTTGTATCCTCTGCTTCAGATCCTCAGGCCTGTAGGGAGAGGTGGGGAAGGCCCAAGACACCCGAATTCCACAGGGAGCTTGGATCACAGCCCTGTGTCACTGAAAACACTGAATATCAGAGGACTCCAGACACCTTGGGAGCTTTTTGAGTCTCCTGCCTTGCTCACAGCACAACTCAGAATTCCCAACGTGCTGTTTTCACCAGGTTTCTTGAGTTCTGGGCTCCGAGTGAGTGTCTGCAGTGCAGGGTGGACCTGTCCCTGGGAACAGCGCTCCCACCACATCTGTGCCTTCCTGAGACCCCTCACGTGTAAGGGTGAAACGGGGAGGAAAAGAACTTTACAGCTAATCAGAGCTGTGTGCATTTTAGCAACTTCCCTAAAGACCTGTATGAACACTGGAGGGTTTGCTCTTCCTATTATTTTTTGAGGTCGTACATATGCATGGCATTGTACAGTCTGCCTCTCACATATTCATGTCTTGGCCATGCCTGTCTTTGCCTCCCATGGTAATAAATTTTGCACTCTTCTGGGCGTGCTCAGTCTGATTTTCTGAGTTTGTGACATTTTCAGCCCAATTAGTGGCTGATTCTTCTGTGAGAGAAGGACTCCTTTCAAGGACAGTGAAAAGTAAATAAGGCTTCTATCTTTCATAAACACTTCTAGGTTTCTCATAATAACCCTCTCACAGATGTTGTTTCTGTTATTTAACCAATGAAGAGAGGTGTTGTCTTTTCTAACCAATGATACGGTTCTTTAGCACAGCATGTTATAAAAAGGAGCTGTGTGATAAATAAATTAGCCTTCTGATTCATTTTCTACCTGGAGTCAGGCTCTTCCTTTCGTGTCCAACTGTGACACTCAGTTTGTCATGGTGGTCCTTGAGGGTCTTCAGAAGATGAGGGAAATGGAGTTTTTCTCAGCGAATTTTTCACTTTTATTTCTTTGGCGTGTGCTTTGGCCCCTTTTGGCCCCTTTTCAAGGCAAGAAATTAGTTTCTGCTGGCTAAGAGTCTGCGCTTTTCTCAATATTTGCATTCTTAGCTTTGTTATCCGGTTGAGTTTAGGCCAGTCTTTGTTCTTACTACTGAGGGGCTCTAGATGCTTATACTGTCTTAAAATATGTAAAGGGTAATGGGCACAGCACTCAACATTCACTAAATGATGTCTAAAATGTAGTTTAAAATACATTCTAAAGCACTATTTAAAATACACTGTATGCTCCTAGGTTTACTACGAAGATCAGCTAGAATTTCTAAACCACTGTTTGAAGGGAGCAGTGGAGGGATTTCTGAGCTGGTTTGGGGAGGCCAAACCTTGGGTGTCCTTTCTCAAGTGCCAGGTGAGGACAGAGCAGCAGATCCTGGGACAGTAATGCCTCGGTGAGAAGTCAAGAGTGTGTGGCCTCCCAAAATCAACCTAAGGAGATAATTTTTTCCCCTTGTCCCACCCTGGACCAAAGTTTCTATTTCCTTATGGCTGTTCTAAATTTGATTCTGAACATAAACCCTGTCTTTTAAATTATAAAACATTTTATGGATTTGCTTTAACCCACCTCCAGCTTCAGCTTCTCTCAGTATTTGTGGTTTGCTTGCAGTTCTTTACTGCTGAAGAACCTGACTGCACCTTACAAATGATTTGCAAGGATTTGCTGCTCCCTCCAATGTTCAGGAGTTCCTTGAGAAATATCCCTGTGTTGAATGTGGGTGTGGAAGGTAAATGTGATTTTTTTATCCATGTTTTGTTACATTTTCCCTGCCTCAGGATTGTAAGTGTGAGGGCACAAAGGCAAAGAGAGTCAGAATCTGCATAAACACAGGTACCAGAGCTCACTGCTGCCTCTCAGCTTGGCGAGCTTAATGCTGTCTGTGGAGCTGAACCATCCTTTGAGCCTCTCCTTCAGTCGTGGCCTTTAAACAAACACCTGGGCTCTAAAACGAGCAGAGGTTTTCATGCATCTCTCTGAAGGTCACTGCAAGGTTGGATTGTTTCTTTGATGTGTTATGTGGAGAGGAGAGGACTTTGTTCCATGGAAGTGTGACAGTTCAGGTTTGTTTGTGTCAATGAATCCCATCCAACTCATCCTCAGAGGGGAGAAGAAAAATTTGAAGAAAGTTTGTCCTTAAATTGATGAAAAGGTACCAAGAAATCAGAATTAACAAGTCCTCCATGAAACCAAACCCTCTTCCAACTGCTCCTTTCTTTAAATGAAAATAATGAGCACAAGTTAGCAGAAAAACCCCTCTGGCAAGCTCACCTGGCGTCTCATTCTCCTCCTCCCAGCCACAATCAACTGATCAAAAGAATTTTGATAAATCCAGAAAGTTTAAACCCCTCTTTCCAGAGAGTGTGACGAGGGAGGCATCGTCTCAGACACTCACCCAACACTCTTTAACCTCACTGCTGCTTATCAATTTTGAGACAAAAGCAGGAAAGAACATAAGGATTTGGCTCACATGTATGCCTTGTAGTTACTGCCTATTTTTTGGATCCTGATGTCATATTTGGAGTCTATGAAGGGCTCAGTGGTGGCGTAGGTCTGAGTGAGTGCTACCACGCTGGCTATGTCCTGAAAATCGTAGTGGTTGTCTACCTTGATCTGGAGCCATCAAGCCACAAGAACACAGCACAGACAAAAGAAGAAAAGAGCAATTAGGAATAAAATGTAGAACTCGGTTGCAAATGGCGTTCGTGAGAAGCATGGTTTTGACAACACTTTTAAAAAATCTGATTTTTTGTCTGATTTCTAGGTTCTGTAACATTCCTGCTTTGAAATATCTATTTTCCTAGGCAAAATATTACCTGCTCATTTGGAGAAAGCAATTTGCAGACACTGGAATTTTTCTTTTTTTTTAAGTGATGCCAGTCAATTATAGATCTGCAGGCCTCAGAATTTTTTTTTTAGGTGTGACATGCAATTCCAATCGATGCAGATCCTTGCTGGTTCTGTAAATTGCTCAGATAATGGAATATATGTGGAGCCCACCAGGAATTTTCACATCATGCCGTCAGCTTTTCCCATCAGGGAGGAGCTGAAGGATCCCAATGTCCTGGTGAGGGCAGGTTCACAGGGAGCAGAACCATTATTCTCATTTTTCCCTCTTCTCTGGAGGAGTTGGCCTCTCCAGGGGTGGGATTTCCCAGGTGTGGAACGCTCTGCTGAGGTGATGAGTGGCACTAAATCTACATTTAAATTTACATCTTGAAAGAAAAGGAGGATGGCAAAGTGGGGAAAGCTGATCTAGGGGAGAGGGAGGAGGAGATTTTAGAGGGCAGAGGGAGGACAGAGACATCACCTCTGGTCAGGGAGGGCAATCCCCGTGGGGAGCTCAGAGCTGGGGAAGCAGGGAGTGAAAGGGGCTCAGGAGAGAAGCCTCGGGGCAGGTGGAAAACAGGAAGGTGGGACTGCACCAGGCTGATCCAAAAAGGGCATTTCAGAACGGTGAGGATCAGCAGGATCAGCACCTCCCACGGGATCAACAGCAGGAGTTTGCAGCTCTTTGCAAGCCCAGCATCCTGTTTGCTTCTCCTGGGAGTGAAAAGGGAACCTGAGGGCCTTGACTGGGAGGGGAGGTGGCACAATAAATGGAATTTGGTGGAGATAAAAGCCTAAAGGCCAAGCATTTGCCCCCAGCTCTCAGATGGAGAAAGATAGAGAGTAATTTGCCATTTGAGAGTCACAAACCAGACACAGGCCTGGTTTCAACTTGATTTTCTGGAAACTGAGTGGCCTGTGTGGGTCTAACTGGGACCTCTGGAAATGCCAGCAGCACCCTCAGGGAGGGCTGGGCTTCCAGGGGAACCTTCCTTTGCTCTCTGATTGCATTTAATCTTGGAGGGTTTTAAATATTTCATAGCCAAAAGAAAAAAATCATTTCTAGCCATTTGATATGAGGAACATTTCTGTGCATTATTTGCCCTTTTCTCTAAATGAGAGGTGAATACCCAAAGTACAGCATAAACATTCTAACACTTCACATATGCAATCCACAGAAAGTGCAGTTTAATTAGTGGTTCAGTCTGCCCTCAATTAAATTAGCTGCTGGACTTTCAGTGATTTACTAAATATGAAACAAAGCAAAACAGTCATAGGCAAAACCAAAACATACAGTACAAGCTGTAATTACATCAGTTTTCTATCTGAAAATAATGGTAAATATTATGTTCGTGAAACTTTGGAGATTCAAGATGATAACTCTAACTATTCTCTGATTAAAAATCTAAACCACTTCTGGCACTGAAGTGTTTTCAGTGAGCAAAGTTACTCTGCAAGGACTAGAAACTGTCACTGATAGCAGTGAAAATGGGATTTAAATGCTCTCCCATTGGCCCTGCACTGTGAGATAAGCGACACCAAAACATCTGTACTCACCACTGAAATGCAATTACTTTGGAGAAAGAAAGCAGCAGTTATACAGAGGTATGAAACAATCACAGACAAAACATCAAGATAGGAAATCAAAGTTCAGTATCAAGCTGAAACCAACAGAGAACCAAGGCAAAACCTTCCCACACTCCCAGCTCCAAAATGTTGGATTGTGCAACACACCTTGACTCTTGAAGAGTTCCAGTGCAGACAACAAATTAATAAACAAGTTTTTGCTAGGAGAAAGCATCTCAGCACAGTTCAAAGCACATCCCACATGGGGCAACTCTCAGGCTGCAAAGGCCTCCTTGTAAAAATACTCAGGGCATGTTTTTATTCTCCTAAAGAGAGATGCTTTCTTAGCATGGGCAGGCAGAGGTTTGCAAGTCTGGGTGGGTAAAAGGTGAAATATCAGGGAAGGAACGAGCATGCAGAGGTAAGGGACAAACCCCAGGCTCCCAACATGCAACAAATAGCATCTGCACCTTTCCCATGCCTGAGTGAGCATGTCCAATCTTCACAACAACAGGAAAGGTTGGCATTGTGAGCTGGGGGGGAAACAAAACAGCCACATTAGAGAAGAGAGACACCACGGGCTCAGTGGTTAAACAGCATCCTGTAGGGAAATCATTTAAGCATGATCATCACGTGGCCAAAGATGTTCTGGCCTCGTGGAGGCTCAAACTGTTCATCCTCTGTGTTCTGGTGACTTGCTGGGGGTATTTTCTGAGCACAGTGTTATTCCCAATACAGCCAGTGGGTGTTCTTAACTTTTCTTAATCTTAACATTTGTTGTATGTCTTTTAACTTCGCTTTTTAAACTGAGTTTCTGCTGCTTCCTATTTTGAGTTTTGCTTCTGTTTTTTCTAACCCGCACTCTCCAAGGCTATAATCATTAATGAGGCCAAATTAATCACTTTTCCCCCTTCATTTCCACTATTTAGCAGGGCTGTAAATACATTTTCTGACCCCTTCTGAAAGCAGTGATGGATAACCCATAAAAATTTCCTTTAAAGGCAGTGATACAGAACATCTGAGTTTTCTGGGGAAGGCTCCAGTTTCTGCAGAGAATGCAGGGAATCATTTGGAATAATCCAACCACTGAGTAGGAAATGAAATATACAGAGCCATACGAAAAGACTTTGTCCAATGAAATGGGAATGATCCTGTCCCTCTAAAAATGCTCTGAATGACAGCTTTTACTTCCATCATTGACTTGAAAAAGTTTGAGATCTCCCAGTCATGGCCATGGTTGGCACTGCTTTTTTCCACATAAAATTTCCATATATTGAACCTCTCTCCATCAAGGACAAACCCCATTTCACAGAAGAGGTTTATAACTAGAAATAAAAAGTTGGACACCTTCAACGTGCAATTGAACTGGGCAGCAGCAGCAGCACAGTCACAGGCTCTAAACCCTTCCTTTAGTGCCACATTCCAGCACAATAAATACAATCAGAGACAAAGCTGATGCTGTGGAGCATAAACGGAGAACTGTCAGAGGTTTGATGAGACATTGATTCGTTTCAGAATAACCAAAAGCACTTGCATTACACAGTGAAGGTCACCTCGACAGGAATTTAGGAATGAAGTTCTTGCTAAACTGCAGCAACCAAAGTTCCTGCTTAGTCAACATCCAGTCACTGGGGTATCACTTTCAGATTTTTAAACCAGGCTCTTTTTTTTCAGAACTTGAGGGTAGGAGGGGAACAAATCATTGCCAGACTCAAGATTCACCAGGGCAGCAGCACATTTCTGTGACTGGGCTGCAAACCACTGCAGTGGGGTTTGTCATGGAAATGCTGGCAGAGCTCTGAGCACAGCACTCCTGTAATTAACAGCACCACGGATCTTCCTGTGATCCCAAAGCTGTGGAATCCTCTCTGGGCCACAGGAACCAACACAACTCACATGGGAAAAAAAAAAAAAAAAAAAAAAAAAAAAAAAAAAAAAAAAAAAAAAAAAAAAAAAAAAAAAAAAAAAAAAANAAAAGAAAAGACAGAAAGAAAGAAAAAGGGAAAAATAGTGCATTCTCCCCCCGAAAAATGCAGTAATATCATTTTCTCTGGACCCTGATCCTGAGATTCCACGAGCTCCACCACATCCCAGCACAGACTGAGGGAAGAGGCCCTGGATGCTGCAGTTCAAACTTCAGAGAGGAAACATCCAAGCAGGGAAAATTCAATAATCCCAGCACTTCTCTCGTTTGTAGCTCTCCCTGGGACAGGCCCATGAAGTTTCAACAGTTGTTATTTTGGGGTTTGAGCAGCTTTTCCTTTATTCCTGCTCTGCTTTTAATGATCCCAGCTTTCCCTCTGCCATCGTGCAGCACCTCTCTGTCACCAGCCCATGGCCAGGGGAAAGTTCTGCCAACAAAACCTGAAATGTCCCATGGAAATTCAAGAAACCTTGACCTGAATCCTCCCATCCCACTTCCCAATCTGCTCTTTTCTGGTCATTTTGGCAGAACAGGCACTCCCAGACTATTCCTATGTTTGGTGAACATTATTTATGATACAAGTGTGATAGTGACGGTGAGAATTTACCAGCTCCATGGATTTCCCTTTAATTTGCATTATAATTACTGATAGCTATCATTTATATTATAATTACTGCTATAAAAGCTGTTTGCTCTGAAAGGTATCACTGAGAGGAAAAGGTCATTTTACAAAAATATTGCGGATTTTTCGAAAGCTTTTTTAAATTCAGGAAGGTAAAAATTCTACTCTGGCAATTAAAAAAAACTGAGGGGGAAAACCCAAAGAGCAACCAGAGAAACAGAGAAATCTGCCAAGTTCATAAATGTGAGAGATGGAAGTGTCTGCACTGCATGAGCCCTTCCACACACGCATAATACACACAGAATGCAGCAGAATTAAAAAAATAGGATTACCAGGACTTCTAACTTGCATAGCAACACAAAAAACCACCATTATTAATTAGACAGAAACCAGAATATTTGGCAAAGGTGGAGCAAAATGCTCACAATTTACAGTCATAGATGAATCTGATTGGATTGGTAATAAATATTGGTAGCAACTGGAAGGACTCCTGGCTCGCTGTGGGAACACATGCAAGCAGCTGAGGAACACACTGACATTTGCTAATCCAATGCCATTAATCCAAATAACAACAGTGAATATTCAAATTTTATCTAGGGAGGATAAATATCACTCTTAGAAGAGCATGAAAATCTAAAGAGCCAGTTCGTTTCATTATTCCCTTATTGATGTCACCGTAGCAAGAATCATTATTATTAATTATGGTTTCTTAGCGTTTCATCTGCATTGACCTTTTAAAATTGAAGATTTTTTGTACTATGAGCTTAAAAGGCAAATATTTTATTGAATCAATCTTCGGTATCTGGCCACCTAAAGATTTCACAACTGTGCTTAGCTTGTTTTTTGCTGTAGAAAGGAATATTTTAGTTGGATAAAAGTCCACAATACCTCCAATATCACCCTGGCTGATCTGTGGTGCAGGTAATTCAGTGACCCAGTACGTGGCTGCAGAATTACCCAGCACAGTCCCCATCTGGATTGTTGTTGGCATTTTTCCAGATGGAATGGGAATCCCTATCCTTCCCTACTGCAGAAATTTCCTGGAGTTTCTAAGTCTGGTTGATAGAGTACCATCCTGCAATTCAAAGTCTATAAATTTAAAATAAAACCTTCACATTTAAGCTTCATACACTCTGGTGCTCAATGGTTTAAAAGTTCTACTGCAACTTAAATATTTTTGAACAATTTCAATTCAAGCTGGTGTGTTTTTGGTTGTTTTTTTTTCCCCAAGAGATATAATTTGAATTCTTCTAAATTCACCTTGAATTCTTTTAACTGAGACGTAGTGTGAAATACAATCAAAGACTTCTATAAAAATAGAACCAGGCAAAGATCATCTGCTAAAAACAAAAGCCAAAAGAACCCCTCTGCTGGCAACAATACAGACAAGAGAGTTTTCTGAAGGTGGTATTCACCCTGCTTTCATGTCCTCGGGGCTGAGCTGCCGAGAAAAGCCACAATAGGGGAAAAAAGAGGGGGCGGAGAAGCAGCGACAAAAAAACCCCAGATGTTGCATAAACATGACTTACCTCAAGTTCACTGTTTAAATATTTATCTTTCCAATAATCCCCAAGCAAAGTTCATTTAACCACTCTTAGTTCCATGTAATTTATTTGTGGAATATGCATCAGCCTAAATCTAATTTTGCTCTGCTTACTTTGGAGAAAGGAAATTAAAAGTGAAATAATGAAGGTGGCCTTTTCTTCTTCTTCTTCCTTTTTTTTTTT
>VZUA01106699.1:0-12152 GCA_013401035.1 Horornis vulcanius
CAGCTACAACTGCACCACAGACTAAATCTGAGTTGGGCAAACACTTTCCTGGTCTCATCATTCGGTTTATGAAATCACTGAGGGACTTTAAAGGCACCACAGGCAGGTGCACTTCTAGCTGACATCACAATTTGGGTTAATGGAATGTCCTTCCCACCAGCAGGAGGAAGTGTTACAGCTCTCAGCAAAAGCAGCCTGGATTTATTCATTAACAAATGAGGAAGAAAAGGCAGGCACTGAAACCAACACAGAGCCACCCATTAAAAGTAACAAAAAAGTCCAACCTCGAAATGCAAGAGCACAATATTTTAATCAAAATGCAAAGACGAATTAATCATCAAAACCTTTGGAAATTTCTGGCCAACTCGTCTGATGCTGTCATGACAAAATCAAAGCCTGAAAGTGATCCCAGGTTGTTTTTTAAAATGGTAAACAAAAACAGAGTGTCAGAGAATGTCTCTTCAAAATTTCCCAGCCCTGACAATTCAGCACTGGGTGCTGTGCCTGCTGTGCTTTGCAAGTCTTCTGAGATACTGAAATGTCCAAGAGAGATGCTCCTGTGAGAGTACCAGGTGAAGAACTAAGCTGAATGTTGGAATAACCAACTTTCCAAGCCAAATTGGAGCGAGGTATCTCATTTGCTTTCTTTGTAAACACAGGTAAGCTATTCTTGTGTTTTAGGAAAATAATGGTAATGAAACCAAAAAGTGTCAAACTCCTCCAAGCATCCCCTGATCTGTCACTAAGGGAATCCTCACCAGCCATGTTTGAGGGCTTCACATGAACCATAACAGTGGTAGCAGCTACTGAGCTGCTCTGTTTGCTCTCTCTGACACAGCCCAGTGGTTTCAGTCAACACAGATACCTGGAGACTGCCGACTTCAAACATTGTTTATTGAGCAAACAACAACCCCACGGCTCAAAAGGCAAAGGGAGGGGAGAGAAAAAGATGGGGAAGTGTCCCTGTGAATGTGAGCCAGGAGGGACAGGAGCCAGCCAAGGATATTGAAGAATATAGCGAATATTCTATTGCCAAAACCATCTGTCTAACAAAATAGACCAAGGATAAAATACCAAAACCTAGAACCATGTGTGGACTGGGATGTCTGGGTTAAAATCCCTGCCAAGATGGTGCTTAATTCTCAAGATAATAAAATTCTCTGGATGCTCCTGTTTCCACCCAAAGTCTTCATAGCACCTGAATTTCAGCTGCTGGGCACCCCAGGTCCTGCAGAGCACTGGTGGGATTCTTGCATGGAATCTTCTAGAGAGAAAAAAGGGAGGATCTACTCAATCAAAAGTGGAAAGGACACACTAAGGGCTAAAATATTCTGTTACACCACACCAGATTTCTCATAATATCTGTACCTGATCCTCCTTGTGCAAAATTATTCAAGATTCAGGGTCAGAGGGAAAACAGGAGACTTCTGAGTGCTGGCAACTTCTCAGTGTTCAACCACTGTGGTTTAGTTTCAAAAGAACTCACATTCAATCACATCACTACTGAGAGTGACAACAACAGAGTGTTGTCATGTTGTAAAGCCAAGCAAAGGAAAGAGACACAGAGCAACAGATCACTCAGATGTATTTTTGTCCATTTTAGAACATTTTCTAAGGGTTTACACGTCCATGGGCTTCTGACATGACTTACCTGGACAGGTCCATGGCATGGAAATGCCCTTCTTTGGAAATGTCAGTCAATCTTCTTCTGTTCCCAAGAAACCAGCAGAGCCTGGCAAAGGGACTGGGAATGGAGTGAAGATCACACTTGTGGGACATTACTGTGAAAGAGAAGGAACTCTGCAGGGAAGCAGAGATGGGCACGAGGTGGAATGGGAACATGGAACATACAGAACTCATGAAGAAAAGCACTGAAGCCTGTCTGAGTTTCCCTACATGATTGTGGCTAAAGGCTGTGCAATTGGGGCACCTTCTGTAGTGCACACAAGAGGGGGACAAAATGCAGAGGAAAACCCACGTAGGCAATGGGTTGTGAGAGGAAATGCATTATTCTCCATCCATTTGCAGGTGCTGACATCCCAGCATCCCAGATTCCTTCCTTAAAGGAAGCCTGGGCACTGTTTCTTCTCAGTCTCGGCGTTGTCACAGTTGTCACCATTGGCAAGCAGGCTCTGGTGGGTGCTCTGTGCCCCTCTTTCCAGGGAGGATATTCCCTGCTTCCTTCTCAGGGCAGGAGAACTGGCATGGCAGAGCCCTCACAGATGGGTGAGCAAACCCACAGCTGGCACTGCAGCTTGCATTTAGACAATTAAACACCCTGCCAGCAGCCATGCTTCTTGGAAGGGATTGTGCTGTAAATATTTCACTGACTGCTGCCCATGGCCACTAAACACTGACAAATGCTCCTGTAACAAAGGCTTGGGTTCTGGACCTCAAATCTCTTTAGTCCCAAACTTCAGCCTTGCTCCCATCAGCTCCTGTAACTCATCCTCGCCCTGGTAAGGTTGTTTTAGTGGGATTAGGTCAACACAGCTGCACCTACTTCCTGCAGTTCTTTTTATTCTGTCTGCTTTCTTTTTTAATTCTCAGCGTTTTATTGTTTCTGGAGAGTTTAATTTAAGAAAAACGCTTGATTTCTGGTTTTCTGGGGTTTGGTTTGGTTTCTTTTTCAAGTCAACAAAACCCCCCACAATCCTGTGCCTCCAGTGAAAGGAAAACTTTCCCTGCCAGAATTAAGTGGAGGTGGCAGAAATGAGGATATTTGAACAAAGAAAGCAGGAGTGATCACTACCCCATCGCTGGAGCACACAGGGAAAGGAAAGAGAGAAATGGAACAGCAGCAGTGAAAAATATGCATGCATATTCAGCCCCTTTGTCAAAAAACCTTGTGCTGCAGCATTTCAATTAACAAAGTAGGATGGTTTACCTGATAAAATGCTCCCTGTGTGAGTGTAATTACATATTTATGCCCCACAGAGATTTTTTAATTTCTCTTCAGTTTGTTTGCCTTGAAAGTATTTGTCACTGGAAACGTTCTTGATGTGTAATTTTAAGGCAGGGTTGGCCAAATGTGCAGTTTGTTTTCATTTTAGATTTACTTCACTGAAGAAGGATTGGAAGATAATGTATATTTTCAGCGCAAAGGAAAAAAAATCAATAAGGAAGGTGATACATGAACCAGCTGCAGAGAAAAAAATGCACTCGAGTACTGCTTCAGAAATTTAAGTCTTTTTTTTTTCTTTCTCTTGCTTTAAATATATTCTCAGCTGCTTGAAACAGCTTATTGTTCTGCCCCTTTCATTTTGTCCTTGCTCCCCAAACATATCTCTTGTGTTTCCAGAGAGGCTGCAATGAACATGCAGCTTTTTAGTCATTGTTTTCTTATTATTTGAGCCCCTTCCTGAGTAATCCCTGCCCTGGAGTCTCAGTGCTGGGCACTTGCCTACCTCCAGCAAGGCTTTACAGATGTGCTGGAGTCCAAAGGTGCATTCAATTGGTTTTGAGGTGCCCAAGTTTTTGTTCTCACTTGTGCACGTGCTGGGCTGTGTCAGGGCTCGGCAGACTTGGCACAACTCGTGCAAATGCATTGTCACACCTCAGTTTAGCCATAGAAATGCACAGTTAAGACTTTGGAGAGCTGCTTCAATGCTCAGGGAAGAGCAGAAGCCCAGCTCCCAGCAAAATCCACCCTGCTGTTAATGGGGTTTTTTCCTTATTTCCTCCAAAGTTCCTCAGGAAGGACAGGAAAGGATCTGAAGGTCAAAGCCACACCAGTTTTGGCTGGGGGACAGCACAACAGCAGCTCACTGCTGGCTGGGGAGGCCAGTGTATCTCAGAGAGATTATTGGAGAGGTTTCCTCAAGCCACACAGTGCTTCAGCCAAGGCTTGAGAAGCCACCACAGCATCAACCATTTTATGAGGATTACTCCCAGTTTAACCTTGCAGGAAGGGAAGAATTTTGAGCAATGTCAGGAGACAAATCCGTGGCCTTCCCCAAAGACCAGGAATGCTGATGGCACAGAGATGATTCCTCTGGGGCAAGCTGAGCTTCTGGCTCTGGAGCTGACAAACACCTGGATCCATCTCCTAGACCTGACCATGAGCATTCTGACACTGCCTTGGCTGAATCCATCCCACAGGCCTGGAGAGAAATGGAGCCCTGGAGCTGGCTCTGCTCCTTCCTCTCTGATGGATCCCAGAGGGTCAGGGACAGTATCTGTTCCATCTCTTCCAGGATGCACGAGAGGAGCTGGTGTCTCCCACTCCCAGGCTGTGTGAGAGCTCCAGGAGGAGACTCAGAGATGGGATTCCACCCCAGTGCCTGCCAGACCACAGCCAGGATTGTCTCCTCTCCCCCCAGCTGTCCCAGTGCCCCAAAAAGAAAAGCTCTGAGATGAAAGACAAAGGGGCAGGCAAAGACCCAGCACGTTCTCGTGGGAAATTATGTTGGGGATGAGGAAAATGTGCAAAGGAAATACCCGAAAATCTTAACCCTCCAACATGCCATCAGGACAACTGTGCTCTGCTACAACTCCTTTGAACAGAGATTATTTTTTCCCCTCCTACACTTTGGTTACCCAAGAAATGCAAACTTCCTTTCAGGTACAAACCTGGAGCTGCCACCACTGTGCTTCCTCTGTGTTTGGTTTCTGTCCCACTCAAGGGCGATTGCCAAAATCCAAAAATCCTGGTATGAGTTAACATAGAGCAGGAAGAGCATTCTGCTGCTCCATGGGACTCCTGCACACCTTTCAATCAGGTGCTACCTTGCAGAGCATCCTGTCAGTTTCTCCTCCAGGGACAGGGCAAGAGGAAACAGCTTCAGATAGCACCAGGGGAGGTTTAGGTTGGTATAAGGAAAAAGTATCTTCACAGAAAAAGGTTGTCAAGCACTAGAAAAGGGTGCCCAAGGCAGTGGTGGAGTCTCCACCCCTGGAGGGGTTTAAATGATGTGTGGATGTGGCACTTAGGAACGGGGCTTAGTGGTGGTGTGGCAGTGCTGGAAGAAAATTTGGACTGGATGATCTTGGGGGCCTTTTCCAACCAAAATGATTCCGTGATTCCCATCTCAGCCAAGCAGCAATGTGAAAATGAGGCAAGCAGCTCTCAGGTGCACAACGCCATGTCTGACCAGGCAGACCAAGAAACAAGGGTGCTGCACTTTGGCTTGAGCTTTCCCCATCCTGTTATATGGGAAATCCCACAATATTTATAGAGCTCCATGCAGTGTTTTGCAAAAATTTTCCTATGAAAGAAATGCTACCATGCCACACCAACATCCCCAGTTAGGCACTGAAATCCCAGCTGTTGAGCAGTAGACAGACTTTTGAAAAGGGCATGGAGTCACAGGACAATGGGGAATGGCTTCAAACTGACTGAGGATGGGGTTAGATTAGAAATTAGGAAGAAATTCCTTACTCTGAGGATGGTGAGACACTGGAACAGGTTGCCCAGAGAAGCTGTGGCTACTCCATCCCTGGAATTGTTCAAAACCAAGTTGGATGAGGCTTGGAGCAACCTGCTCTTGTGGAAGGTGTCCCTGCCCTTGGCAGGGGGGTGGAACTGGATGGTCTTGAAGGCTCCTTCCAACCCAAAGCATTCTGTGATTCTTTGATTCCATGTTCCAGCTTCCACAGGCAGTGCTTGGCTCTGGCCCAGCTGGAGTGCAGCTCCCCTGGCAGGCAGCATCCCAGGGCTGCCAGCCAGGCCTGTGCCACTTGGCAGTCCTGCTCTGCAGTTTCTGGAGAAAAGTTAGCAAGCACTGCTGGCCAGGCTGCCAAAGAGCCCTGCACCCCAAAGCCTGGCCCAGCCCCATCCTGCAGCCCAGCACTGTGGGGNTGAGGTCAGGCACCAGTTGGTTGTTGACACCAATTAATTCTGGTTTGAATGGCCCAAATGACCTGTTCCTGTTGCAGGCTGAGATTACCAGTGACAACAACAAATAACAACCAAAACAAATAAACAAACCAACCCTCATTGTCTCTTAAAATGTGTTATCTGTCTCAGTACTCCTGTACGACTCAAACCCTCTCTGGTCTCTTATTCCAGTGATATCTCACTTATATTATCATGGGATAGACACCCCACCACACATCCCTCTCAAGGGCTGCTCACAAGTTCCAGCTCCAATTCTGGCATATTCTGCTTCTTCACCTCAGCTTCTCTTTACCTCTCTTGCCTCTTATGAGGCTTCCTCATCCCCTCTTTTACCCCTTAGCCAAAAATGCTCTATCAGGGGCCCACGTCCTGCCTGGGAGCGTTGGAGTGCATGAACAACTCCTCAAGGATATTGGTTTCTCTGAGAGGTTTGCACAGAATCCCACATATCATCTCAGAAATATCTGCTTTTTTAAGCTATATGGTAATGCACGCTGTGCATCTGAGATTAGAATAAGGCCCTGAGGAACAAAACACTCCTCTCCCTTTACAGCTGACAATGCAGAGCTAATTTTTTTGAACTCCTTTCCAAGAGATTCGACTCCATTGTTTAACGCAGCCATGGTTTCAAGGGAAATCTCCAAAGATGGTTTGACTTAGAGCATTGCCATTTCCACCTCTGGGGTGCAAGATTTCACTGGATGATGTTGATCTGTGGCCTGGGTTCCCAGAGTGGGGCTGAGCATTCCAAAACAAGCTGAGGGACTCTCCAGACTTCCAACAAACAGCCTCAAAAATCTCAGGGAAGATGCACAAGGACAGGAGGACGCTCTTGGGAGTCCCAGGGAGATTGCTCAGTTCCTGTGGCCTCTTGCTGCTTTGTAACAGATCATATTCACCACCTCCTGCCTTCTTCTTTTTCATTATCAAACACTTCAGTGCAATTCTTGCCCTCACTCTAAAGTCATAGTATGGTGATTTAAAAATCAACAAATAATGGAACAACACCCTGAGAGACTCAAAAAAATAAAATAATGGAGTTTTTTGGATAAATTTACAGGGCCTGAGGAATCAGTCATTCCTTTAGGAACAGTTTTCATGTCACCTTGAAATAAAATTTATACATATCTATATATCTCTATATAGATACAGATATCTTGTCCCCAGCCCAAGCCTCCTGAAGAAACATTGCCTTAAACCACAGCATTGACATCTTTACCCAAAACACTGTTTCAAGAGCAGAGAAAATGGGGTAAAAATAAGGCAAAGCAATCAACCTGTTCCAAATGGACCCACCACCAGCACAGAGGGAAGCTGAGGACCCTGAGACATGCACTGCCATGTCCAGTGTGTTTGCACAGGGTCTACCACTCTCCTGGCCTGCTCCTGTCCAGTCTCTGCTCTGCCACAATCACAGCAGCAGCAGCAGCAGCAGCAATGAATTTAGCTCTGCCTGCAGTGGATGTGGCTATTTCATGTTGGCAGCACGAATGTTGCTAAGTGAAAGCACGTCTTTCTGAACTGCCTTGCTCATGGGAACCATTTAATCATTATAGAGCAATTATAGAGGTCTTTATTCAGTTGTTCCTTAAGTCCTCATTCAGGCAAACCTATTTCAATGGGAACTGTGCCTGAAAGGGACTCATCAAAACCTGACCAGGAAATGGCCAGTAAGAGTAACCAATTTCCAAGAGAGAAAAACTCATGCATTACATCCATAATGGGTAACTTCTTATGAATACACCTATTGAAGTGTGTTATATTCATTAAACTCCACTTGGAGAGGAAGGGTAACCTTCCAGTTAACACAGTTTCTAAGGGCTGGTGAGAGCTGGGTTCTGTCCCTGTCTTTGACATCGGCGCCCTGGAACCACGGTCACACCACTTTGTAATTTTACCTTAAATTTAGCAAAATAAGTACTGAACTGGGACAGCAGTAACCATCAGTTTAACTCTATTCGTGGGCCCCTGGATTCTCCTTTGCAAAACAGAAAGAGGAGCAGAAAATTTCTCCTGTATTTTTTTTTTTTTTCTGTTCATATTTTGAGGCAGGGCAGGTCTTTAATTCTGTGTACGCCCAAAACGTCTTTGAAGGGGGCTGTGCTGATCACAGTGCAATAATACTAATTGTTATCAATACAAGCTAAGAATGCTGTGCTTTTGTGGCAAATGTCCACTAGGAACTTGACTGAGACCATCAACATTCCATTTGGGACTTAAGCCCCATTTGAACTTGTCTCCCAAAGCGAGAGTTTACAAACACAATTTAGTCCCTATTTGAGCAAGCGCTTTGAAGATGTAAAGTACTAAATTGTGTATCTGTATGTACGAGAGACAGAGACAGAATGTGTAATTTCTTTCTGCATTCAGGGAACACAAGATTTCCTTTTTTCCCCTCTTTTTGGAAGGAAGTTTACTGCTGAGACCATTAGAGAAAATGCAAATGCGCCGACTGTTTGTTAAGGCTCCAGGAGAGAAAGCACAGGCAGTTGTTACCACGAGTATTTCTAGGAAAATGGGAAATCTTTGCCTTTAAGTGTATTTATTTAGCCAAGGAAAGTTTGCACAGCTTGTGGAGGATGGTTCTGGAGGAAATTAAATTTCAGCTGCACCTTCATATCACTCCTACACCTGCCAGTTCTTCAGACCAGCTCGCGACGTCCTGCACCGACGTCACAGATGAGCTGTTGTGCAACCACAGAAGGTTTCTCTTATCCAAGAAAGAGGCAACAGCCCTGCTCCTGCACACAACAGATTGCCTGTAGCAGCAAAACCACAGGCAAGAGACATGAGGAATTTTTGAGGCTGATTCAAGAAAATAAAATTACCTTCTATGTTTATATAGGTTGGTGTAGAAGGATCCAAGCTGGATGCAGCCTAAGCCAGGCTTGGTGCAGAACACATTTCTCATTAGAGTTTATTAACTTGGGCACAGCCAAAAGAGGACCTGAGACTGGAAAATGGGAATGAGAGACAGAAAAGAAAGAAACTTTTGCAGACATTGACCTTGGAAAGAGAAGAAATGAGCAATGCCAGAGGCTGTTTGTGCACAACACACCTTTCATGAAAGACAAACTGTGGTCAAACCCACTGCACAGCAATTTAAGGCAATGCAAAATGTTTTGATAATACTTTGCAAACCAAATGTTTCAGTTCTTCAGTTCGAAACTAATGCTTCAATTCCAAAATATGTATAAAGTTTAATTTTAAGAAATTTATTATATGAGTTAAAAAAATTAAGACCTTCACACCACATTGAAATATTCTGGTTAGGGCCCAAAGATTAGATTACAGAGATATATTTCATCTGCCCTGTGAGCATGGATACATCTAAGCTGATCATTCTGGGTTCTCTCTCAAGCCACTGAAAATCCAGCCAGGAAAATAGGGTGCAATTCACTTTTTCTTCCAGTAACTATCAAAATTTAGTCAATCAAGTGGTGCCCTAAGAGCAGCTTTGCTCCCCACCACAACCCAGGTGGCTGGTCCAGCTGTAAATACCTGCCTGACACCCAGACAGCTGTGCTCACTTTCTGCCTGTGTGCAGCTGGACAGACCTCTCTGACATGGGGAACCACATTAAGGCTGGAAAAGCCCTCTAAGATTGAGTCCAACCACTCCTCCAGCTCTGCCAAACCACCACTAAATCATGGCCCTAAGTGCCACAGCCACACATTTTTTGAGCACTCTGAGGGATGGTGATTCCAACTCTGCTCTGGACAGCTGGTGTCAGGGCTGGACATTCCCTTCAGTGAAGAAATTTTTCCCTGATATCCAATCTAACCTGTCCTGGTTCAACTTGAAGCAAACTTGAACCCTGTCCCTGTTCCCTGGGAGCAGAGCCCGATCCCCCTGGCTGCCCCCTCCTGTCAGGGAGTTGTGCAGAGCCAGAAGTTCCCCCTGAGCCTCCTTTTCTCCAGGCTGAGCCCCTTCCCAGCTCTCTCAGCTGCTCCTGGTGCTCCTGACCCTTCCCCAGCTCCATTCCCTTCTCTGGACACGCTCCAGCCCCTCAGTGGTGAGAAGAACCTCATTCTTCCACTCTGCATTTTTTCACTTCAGTTCAAAACAAAGTCCTCTCCCTGGCCAGTCACCTCCAAAGTGAGAAAAGGGGATGTATGTGGAAAGCCCTGATACAAATCTGTAGGATCCTAAAGAACTGTGTTGTGCTTATTCTCAAGGTAAGAAATCTACATTTTGCTTCGGTTGGATTTTTACAGCTCATGTGCACACACAGCACTGTGGGGGAAAAAAAAAACCATCAAGAAAAGAAAAGCTATCTTCAGTAGAGCGATAACTTATCTTTCCAGTGATATTTCCCCCCCTATCTGCATTTAAAATGAGTCAGATTTGGATGGAGGAGCAGCACTTGGTGCTTCATGCGCTTCAGAAGCACTGCCTGTGCTTCTACACAGGTTTTGTGTACGTGCACTGTGGATGTATTAAGGACTTTGTTGCTGTTTATGAGGTTTGAGTGGATAAAAAGGATAAATGTAGTGGGCTCATACAAAAAAAGTACATTGGGATTAAAACAAAAAAAGCATGGCTAAGAACTTCCTTAATTAACTCATCTTGAGAAGAGCCATTCCTTCAAACACCACACAGAATTAAGACATAGTCAGGTTTCTCAGAGAGCAAAGTTGCAGACAGATGCCAGGGAGAACCAACAAATATTTCCAGCGAGTTACCAACCTCACCTAATCTGTTTAATTGTGTTTGTAAATTCATGAGGCACCCAGCTGCTTACCCAAATACCTCACTTCTGTGGAGCAGGTCCTAAATTACAACGTGTGGGGTACATTACCTCAAGTGCCAGACTTTGTTAAAGATCAGTCCCTTTCCTTATTAATATCCACTCCTGCAGAGATGGAACCTTCTGTTCTGAGGCATCTCATCCCCACAGATCCCACTGGTAAACTGTGTTTGGTAAAACCAGCCTTTGTGGTAATTATATTTTCTAAGCAAAAGAAACCAAACCATGGGGTTTATTTTCATTATCCTGTAGCAAACAGCCTTGTTCTGTTAGATACAGCCAAAAGGAAGGAATGGATATCCAGAATTGCATAGAAATATTGGTTTGAAGAAGGGAGAGAGGCAAGGAAAAGGATATTTCATATTTGGGGATATTATTCCATTTATTCTCTGCTGAGGATCTACTAAAACACATTGCTGGATGTGTCTTTGTTCAACGGAAATGGCTTTGTTTGAAATCCCAGACAAGGATGATTTATTTGATGACACATGCTCATCACAGGCTTCCTTACAGATAAGGCTTACAGAGGAACAAAATTCCTCAAACCTTCCTCTTGCTTCCAAGCTCTCCTGATCTCACAAGACACAAACTCCAAAAGAAGAGAGCCCCAAACCAAACAAATCCCAGAGTTAATATTTCACCATAAAATACACTCTCACTTTGGAAAACAACATCCTCCTATACAGAAGAGCCAAGAGACATTGAACTGATATGGAAACCATTGGTTTTCCCTTGTTTTTTGTTGTTTTGTTTTGTTTTTTCCACGGATTAAAACCACAACATAGCTGGCAGGCACTGAAATAGCTGTTACTCACACAGAGATGTTCTGGGTTTTTTTCTGCAATAAAACTTTATTCTGTGCCACATCCAGCAGGTCAAGTTTTCCCAGGCAGCTGGCAAATTCTAATGAAATATTCTCAGTAGTACTTTACAGCTAATTAATCATTCTCCTGAGACAGACCTAATGGAAGAACACAACCTGGAGTGTGATATCTCACGCCATCAACATCACCCTGATGAAATTGCACTATTTAATTCCTTTTTTGGGTTATGAACACAACTATTTGATCACTGTCAAAGCACCACACGGGAAAGGCAATCCCAGTTGGGTGTTTACAGTCCAGCATAATAAACCAGAAATATTTTTTTGAGCACTTTGGTCACTCTGGAGGGACTTGAGAGAGATTATACACTTTACTGCTTGAGCCCCACAGGAAGTTCTTGATATGATGCAGGCTTTAGAAGGGGGCTGATGTCTTGGTGTGCAAGACTGGATATCTGTTTTTTCCATCTGATTAATGTAAGGAATCCACACCCACCCCATCCATCTACAGAGTCTCTCCCTCCAGTTCAGTGATAACCACGGAAATGCTAAACAGAACAAACAAGGATTTACCCTAAAGTAATCTGCAGGTGCCACATCAGCCAATCTTCCCTTCAGATACACACAGAGAAAAGATAACACACAACATTTAGCAATCCATTTTCTGTTCTGTTTCATTACCACCTCAATGAAATATAAATATATGTGTATATAAATATACACACACACACATATATATG
>VZUA01106702.1:0-16119 GCA_013401035.1 Horornis vulcanius
AAAAAAAAAAAAAATCTATCTCTAACAGCATGAAACTGTGTCAGAGAAGGTTTAGGTAAGGTATCAGGAAAAAGTTTTTTCACTCAAAGGGTGACTGAACACTGGAACAGGCTCCCCAGAGAAGTGGTCACAGCACCAGCCTGACAGACTTCAAGAATAGGACACTGCACTCATGCACATGGTGATATTCTGTGCAGGACCAGGAGATGGACTTGAAGGATACTTCTAACTCAGCACATTCTATGATTCCATTATACTTATTTGTGGGACTGGTAGATAGACTTGTTACCTGTTACCTTCAGTAAGAATAGCTGGGTTCTGGGTTCAGTTCAGCTACTTCATGCAGTTAGCCTAGACCTGTGTTTAGTGGGAAGAGAGGTACAGTCAGAACTCCTTGTATGACTGCCATGTGCTCTTTTAGAACTTTTTGCTTTCCATCAGAATATGGCATAATGACAGACTTTATGGATCCCCAGTATTTCTGTGACTGCCCTTTTAATGGATTCCAGACATTAATTTGAAATTGAACCTGCCTCATTTTAGCTCCACTTCTATGCATTTTAAGTATACTTCAAAGTTCATTAATGGGTAGCCTTAATAAAGCCAGGCTGTGCCATAATTACAAATGTCTAAATCACTCACTCTGAGTAGTTCAGATCTTTGCATTCAAGTGCAGATGCTCAAAGGCACACTGCTGTGTGTAGATGCAACCACACACATTCATATTCACATCTAGGACTGCTTTCACAGTACTGATGGATTAGAATGAACTCTGAGCCATGAAGTTCTTTTAGTGGAAACACAGATTAAATCATCTTTCACCTCTAGGTCACCAGTGTGATTCCATCAGAAAACAGCACTGCTGACTGAAAGTTTTCAGTCGGACACTGAGAGCTTAAGAAACCTCATGATCTCAGCACAGCTGCTAATAGAAAGCAAACCTAGCACTAACTCATGTCACTTTTGGCAGCCACAGCAGAAAGGCCAAACTCCCAAATCAGCATGGGGGCTGCACGGCTCTTTTAGCCCAGAGGTAGCTTCACAGTGGGCAGTACATTATCCTGGCAGGGTGGAGATTGGAAAAACTTGCATGGCAACCCTTTGGACTATTCCTGTCCCTGGGTTAAGAGGTGGTCACTTTTCATCTTGTTCCATAGGCTCCCTATTTATAGAAAAGGAAAAATATAGGAAAGTGCCCAAAAGAGTCACTTGCAACTTCTATTGCATGTACTAGAACAAACTAAATTCTGAAATAAGGGTTTCAACCTCCTGGGGCTGTATCTGAAACCTGTTCACTTCATTCAATCTATGCTCAGGTAGAAATTCTCTGTACCTGAGTAGGAACTGTCTCTGCAAGAGCTAAGGATTTCAAAAATCTTAAGAGTTTGGACACTTCACAACAGAATTTGCCTTCACATTTCACTGACAAGGTGTCTTGTCTTCCCTCATTCACTTTGCTGACGTGCAAAAAATATTCCTCTTCTTTGAACTCTCTACACTCTTTGCTTGAAAATCAGGGCAAAAATTAAATTACCATTCCTCTGCTTACCAGACTTTTGCAGTAGGAGAAGAGAGATCCATTGTTTTTGTTGCTCAGAGAAAAAGCTACCAACTTGTAATGATGATGCAGGCATAAGGAGCATGAATTTGCAAATCTGGCCTCTCCAAGAGACTGCACAAGGTGTAGATGCCAGCAGTTTTCTTCAGCTGGCTGAATGCAAAGGTGAAAACAAATGTGACAACATTTCTCTCTCAAGGGAGGGAAGGTAAGAGTTAGAGAGATGCATTATTCATCAGGGAGTTTATTTTCATGCCACACTCAGATCCATCCAGGCACCTAGTTATCACAGAATTGACAAAACAAATGGCACTGGAACATGGAAGGAAGTCAGTGAGAAGAACTGGAAGAGCTGAATCTACAGAGTTAGGGAGCAGGGTGGGAGTCAAGGTCTGTAAGACCATTCAAACAAGAACTTCTTGAATGCCAGAATGAAGGACTGATCTGTTACAGATGTTCAGCTCAAGGCTGGCCATACCCTTGGGTAACTAATATGCAAGTCACTGAATTCCTGAATTTTCACAACATCTGAAAGAAGTTTCTCAGCACTTATAAGGGCCGTTTCCAAAGTGTAGTCGCTGATAACTAATACCAGGTGATCTCACGCTGCCACTGACTCAGGTCTCTAGTCTTTTTCTCAGAAGCCAGTTCCCACAAAACCTGTGAAAATTTTAGATTTTAATCTGTTAAATGTTGCTGAAACTGGCCAATAACTTGAAAAGTCTGTAGGGACATGCACACATACACATAAAACAAGGCACAGCCTAAGCCTTGTTTCCAAAAAAATTGAGGTTAAAAAAACCAGGATGCGAAAATGAAAATTCTAAGTTGTGAAGCACGAAGGTATTTGGTTACCCTGTTGGGACATAGGATTTGATACGTCTTGGCCATGCTCTGAGCTATGCTAGCTCTTTTTTTTGCTTCACTCCTTGGCCCAGAACAGCCCTCAGTCAGGCAGAAATTCTCATCATGTGTATAATAACACTTGCAGCTGAGTTTATTTAGGCTTCATACCTTAAAGGAAGGTCTTTTACATCTTAAGAGAGGAAAGGACTTTGTGTGTAAAGCTTGACAGTGAATAGGTTGCTTAATGGCTAACCTATTTGATCAATGTGGGTTGTACTATGAGCACATTGTTTTGAGAACTCTGTGGAGGGAATGTTGCAAACAACTCCCAAAAGGCTAGGCTTTCATGTGGGCTAGGCTCTCTGGATGAGAGAGGGGTTGGTATTCATGGGTGAGCCTGTAATGAAAGTGCCTGTCTGATGCTGGCCTTGTTGAAGGCCAATCCAGACACTGAATAACTTTTGTTAAAGCCAATGGCAATGGAATTGCTTCCTGAAGAAAAAAAGTGTCTGTGTAGGTGGGAAGGGTGCAGGTGATGATCTCAAATAGGGCAGGTTCATGGTAGTTCTGCTCTGTTGTCCAATCTGACAAGTTCACCATGAAGTTAAGGATGTGATTGGGCTGAGGTTCCCCAACAGGTAGAGACAAAATGTTAAACACTGTATGTTGATTATCTTCAAATGTGATGGTTAGCCTCCAGTGCTCAGGCCCCTGCAGCTGCAGAAAGGCTGGGAGATGGCAAGGTCAGGGGAAGAAATGTATGACATCTTAGGATAACAGTTTCTGTAGGATTTATGTGGCTTTGCCTGTTCATCAATCCAACAGGTCCTCAGTGTCGGCTGACTTATCTGAGAGAAGCATTAGCAATATATGGCAAGAAAAGCAGTAACACTGTGCTGCAGCTGGGTGCCTTTTTGTCCCTTGGTGATTCCAGGTAATGGGAACAAGTCACTAGGATGCTGTACTGCATTACTGAGTTTTGGTGTTGACTCAGACTGAAGAATTAAAGTAATACAGTAGCAGCTGCACATTTGAACGTGCCTTCTTTTCTTACTAGTACAGGATAAATGAGACAAAAGTAGGATTATTCTTGGCTGCTTTTCTCAGCAAACTTGCTCTTCCAGCCCAGTGTTACTTCCTCCTGCACCTCTTTCTCACCACGTTTTGCTCTCTACCCCATCTTGATCATTCTAAAGCCATATTCAAGCCCTGCTAAGATGAAGGAAAGGAGCTGAAGTGGCCATCCATGGGAAGGGTCCTGTACTTTAGGGAAGAATCACTTTAGGCAATGCCAGGTTTGGGGATTTTTTTCTTCACCTATGAGTGACTAACAAGGGCAAAGGGAAGATACTTTCCCTGCAATGAGATATTCCACTTCTCCACCACCCTCAGAGAGTTTTGCTCATCTCCTTTGCTGTCAGTTACCCCTGTGCTTGTGTGTTCTTTGCTGTCTGCCAGGAAGTCCTTTAAATACTGTGACAAGGACATTGGTGATGCACAGACTACCCCTTAACAATTTGGAGAGGGGGAAACTCACACAGGAAAAGAAAAATTGGTGGTGACTGAGCCTTTACTGGGTTTTTTTCTCACCTACAGTTGAAGAAATTGGATCTGAATGAGTGATCTTTGCCTAAGAATTCAGAAGATGAAGGTGATCCCAAGGACCCTGTATATTCTGCTGGTGGGTTTTGTATAAATCACTTGGCCAGCCTCTGTAAAAGCCTTGTATTTCCCTCTGGTTCCTGCAGACATCATGTCTTAGGGCTGCATTGCCAGGAGAGCATGCACCTTCTTCATGCCAGCCGAGCTCTAGCCCTAACTTTCAGACATACAGGAAATCTAAATTGTCCTTTCAGATGGGGAAACACACTCCTGGCATCAGGCACCCAGGAGGGCTAAATTGCTGACTCAGCCCAGACAGTTCTGGACCAGAAACCCCAGCTGGACCCAGCACTTATCAAGTGTTTAAGTTTCCAGCCTGTTGCAGCAGTATTTCTTTCAGACTGTTTTCTTCACTGCCAGCTTGGAAAAAATCATAAGTAAAAAGGCCTCGAGCAGAGTCCAGCTCATACAAGGGCTGGCAACTCTGATAACCATGTTCATTCCTGCCATTCATGTTACTACATGTCATCCAGTCATTCCCACTGCAGCCATGAGAAAATAAAGACTCAGCCATGTCAGCCTGCTGGTGTGTGACAGACACCTTGCACTGTAGTGTATGTTGTACATGACTGAGAGTGCAACGCTGGGTGATAGGACTATGAAAGGTGGAAGATATTTTCAGGAGACTCCATAGGAAATAAAGTAATGATGTTGCTGGAGCTCCTGGGAATGCACTGGAGTGGAAAACTCTCTGGGGTTTGTTACTAATAAGTAAAATTTTACAAAAGGAAGACCTTGTGAAATAATGGCTCAGGCCTGTTACTTTGGCTAAGTAGAAAAAGACTGTGGGAAAGAGACTCAGCTGAATTAGGGGTAGAGAAACAAGCTATGTAACCACTGCACGTTCACATCATGGTGTATGGTGGTTGGTTGAACTCTGTTATGCTTTAAAACTATGTAACTGATAATGGACTGATAAAAAGGCTTGGCTTTTCCAGTAAAGGAGCTCTCCTCTGCACCTGCCAGTGGACTCTGCATCACTTCGGACCCTCACCCACAGGGGTGTACAGCAGGCTGGGCAGAGCAGGGAAGTTGTGTCTGCACCATGCACTGCTGCTCCAGAGTTGCCAGCAGCAGAGCCATCCATGGTGATGCTTCACCCGTGCTGCTCAAATCTGTGGAGCAAGGGGCCCTTACGTGGCTGCATTGTACTGCCATCTGCATCCATTGCTTTGCACTTAGGTGCACTATGGAAAAGGTAATATCAGGAAGGCTCAGTCAGTTTTGGTGTCCTCAGGATCTTCAGGATGAATACAAAAGATGGCAGGGTGTTTATCCCCTTAGTGTTCATCTCTAGTGATAAGGTCTTCCAAAATAAGCATAAAGTTCCAGGCTATACCAGTCTTTTCTCTCCTTCACTCTTTGGGTTTTAACTATGCACACTTGTGAGATTATTCTAGGTGAATACCCTGTGACAATGGCTCCCTGGCAGCTCTTCAGCCAGGGCAAGCCTGCAGTAATCCACAGGATAGTGGTGTTTTGGAGGGGTGGAAACATGGGTGGCAAAAAAGTCTTGAAGTGGTCTCCCCCAACAAGAGGTTTTGGGAGGCTCAGAAGAAGCAAGAGGAGGGTCTGTTTCATATGGTGACTTGATAAATTGCATACCACTAGCACATGTTGTAAACCTCTAGCATCTAGTATATGAGTTCAAAAAAACCAGTTGGGGAAATACAGGAGGAAGGTTTGATGTGGGGAACCCAAACACAAAGAATTTACTTTGGGCTCTGGAAATACCAGAGCCCCAAGCTGAGTTGGACAGATTATGCACAGCAAGTATCTCTGCTTGTCTTTTTCTATCTAGGTATCTGCAACTGCTGTGTAAATTATTGGCTGGATGAGCATTTGGCTATCCTTGTGTTAACATTTTCATGCAAAAAGCTGCCTTTTAATGACAAAATCCACAAAATTAAGGTGACAGCCTCTATACGGTGGGTTGTTTCTATTTTCCCAAAATATTGAGAATTTGAGCCAGAGGAGAGAGAAAAGCTGAGCTTTCCATTGCCCTGCATATGTAATTGCTGGGTATAGTAACCTAATGAAAAGAACCAGTGCAGGAGTTTAAAAGGATTAGCAAACTTAAATGCCATTTACAGTGACCCATGAAATGCTGAGAACTCTGCACACAGTAACACAAGAGCAGTCTCTGGGTCTCCTGGAGAAAACCTCCTGGCCTGTCTGAGAGCAAATCCTGGAAATTCCTGTGTGCTTAGTAAACAGGTCTGCTCACAACGTGCCATCCTGCTTGTTCACGGGGTGTTGGAGATAGGGAGTGGTAGAAGTAATTTGGATAAAATAACATGCCTGGCATTTGCAGGGGGGTGGGTGGGGTGGGATGGGGGGGGTGATGCTGCAGAAACTCCCCTTTCCCCAAGCATCCACGTGAGGGGTGAGCACGGTCCAGTCCAAATGCACCATGCAGTTGGTGTAGTAGTCTGCATTGGTGGACTTCTGTGACCCTGACAAGCATATGGCAGGGCTGCCAGCCTTGTCTTTGGGGTCCTTGGAAAACCACTATCACATGGTTGAAGCAGTTTTGGATCCATCTCTCATAAACACCAAAGCAGCATGTGTAGAGAGGTCAGGACATTGATAGTCTATGTCACATACAAAGCTTCAATTTGGCCTTAGTTTGGGCATGAGAGGAAGGGCCTAATCCAGAAAAGTAGGTTTAGAAACATAACGGAACAATTTTTTTTCAAAGTTGTAATCTGTTGATTTCAGAATGGAGCGGTGCACAAAGATACTCAGCTTTCTGAACAGAGGGATAGTGTTAGACTGGGCTTGCAGTGTCAGGCTGATATATCCCTCCCTCTCTCTTGAACCCTCTGCTGCCTTCGAGGGGTGGACAGAGAAACTGGCAAAAGTCCTCCAGACTGAAACAAAGAAGAGTTAGAATTAAGGCACAGAGCAAGAAGCTGATTTATATGTATTATGTTTGCAGTCTCTACATAATCCATCACTACTTGTGCAGAAGCAGCAGGCCAAGGTGCCATTTTACCACCACAGAAGCGTGTGCAGCATTAACTGTCACAGCAGAATTATATTGTGGTTTCTTTGAGATCACAGGCTCTTCAGTTCTCCTTCTGGTAGGCTGTGGGACCTGAATACACCCTCAGGTGAAGAGAGGAGAGGGAGGACAGCAGGCGGCATGATGGGAAGGGCAAAGATCAAACACAGCTCCGAAACCTGCCCCCTGCCTCAAAGAGACCACTTATCCAAACTGAATGGGACATATCCTCAGCATCCATGAGGACAGGTCACAGCAACTCACAGCTGGAGCCTGAGTCATCTCAGAAGCCATTCCTTCACCTGATAGTTGCAGTATCTGTAAATGAAGTGCCTTGTACAAGGCTTTTACAACACACCAGGGTTTGTGGTAATCATCTATGGGGCACATGCTGCATTTAAAGACTAATCTTAACAATAATGCATCTCATTAAAGCAGTTGGCATATTCTGTGTTTTGTAGGAAGTGTTTGCTGCCATACAGCTATAATATATTTATCACAAGCAAGCATGTTGTTTGTGTAGCTTTTCTTTTACACTATAGCACTGTTCCTGACAGTTAGTGCCTAAATCCATTTTGCATGCATCAGAATTTCCAGTATTTAATTTCTCTGCAGCCCGAGAGGAGTCAGAATATAAAGCACCAGGCTGTGGAGGCTGCTAAGACAGACCTGCGTGAGAAGAGCTCCTGAAGTGGGAGTCCTTCAGGGCTTTTACTTCATAACTAGACATCATAACTAGAGGGAGAGCAGCTGAATGCTTTGGTTGTGCTCTGCAAAATAGGTATTCTGAAGTCTAGTCTCATCTCAGGGGACAGCTTGAAGACCAGCTTCTTAATCTTGAAAGGAGATTTATAAAATTTTTAAGGCCTTTTGATTAAAGACCCTTCAGGTATAAGGTATTATTATGATGCTGTACAGTCATAGAGATTTAATTGAAGATATTTAACTGCAGTGGCTGTAAAACAATTGAAATTATACTCGACCTCCTCTTTGGAGCAATGCTTTTAGACAGATTAATAAGGTAAGTGATGCTTAAATTCTTTGTGTCTTTCCTGAGGTTTTCTCCAATACACTTAATGGAGTTTTCACAATGCAGCCAGATTGGCAGGTATAAGGAATTCTAGTAATTATGCCCCCTAAATTCCTTGTACTTCTTTCCAACTGAGTATCTCTAGGATGAAAGTAAACATGATAACAACTGTCTGTAAATGACATTCTTTGGCATGACGTACAGAGAATCTGACCTTTTAAAAAAACCATAGAATAAATGGTTTTCCCAGTAAATCGGGGTCAAGGCAGAGCTCAGTAGATGCTTACTGACAAACCCCTACATGTGCATGTTTACAGGTTACTTATTCAGTCACAGGTGTAGAAACTCATGTGGTCTCCCAGCCTAAGAAGTAATAATAGGCCAACCAAAAAGGCTTATTAATTTAGTCTAGATGCTAATCTGAACTTCAGCTGAACCTACTAGCTCAAGCAATCTACCCAGCAATCTCCAGGAGAAGAGGCTTTTTCTCATGTAGAGCCAGCTTAACAAAAATGCAAGCCAGCCTCTAACTGAGATGCTTATGGAGATGTGTTCCCTGTGGGCAATTTGTGTGGGCATCTGTGGAGGAGCAAGCNTTCTTCAAATATCATGGAGAGTGCCTTGGCAACTACAGCAGCCAATTCTCTAAGGCCTCTGGGATGCATCTCTTCATGAATGAGTGTTTCAAGTCTCATAAAGAGTCACTGTCAAAATATCAGTAAAAACAGGTTTAATATAAAAGCAACAGCACAACAAAGTTAATTGGCAAGGTTCAGTTTTCTGCTTCCTAGATGGTTGAGCCCCAAACCTTCCTTCCCTGATGGTCGCAGTGCTCCTCTTTGAGCAGCAGGTAAATTTAGGAAGGGTTTCTGGGGCTTGCCAGGTGTCGTGCAGGAGATATGACCAAAGCCTGTGTCAGACCAGATTCACAGTCCCATGGGTCCCCCACAGGAATATTATTCCTTTGCTGTACAAATATTAAACTAAGCTCTTGCAGTGTAGGTTAGAGGCAAAGCTGCCATGAATGACAGTAAGGCAGGGCAGGGCCAGAACCACCTACTGAACTTTGAGAACTGGTCACAGATGACATGACAGATGTCGCCTCTCCCCAGTGTTAAGGGTGGTGGAGTAATTTGTTGATGCATTCTTGGAATAGTTTTGATGAATTTTGCAAAGACCTTTTTAAATAAAACATTAGATACACTTTTTCTTAAGGTTTGAAGAGGGGTTATGATTGTTTTTACTCGCAGTCACACATCTAAGAATAATCCCTTACTCATTCATCCTTGGCAGGAAGGGAAGCAATACACTGGCTTTAGAGGCTAAAGAATTACCTGTTTGTTTTGAAATAAAAGTTTCTCTGTGCTAATCCTGACAGAACATCAGCTTTCCTGTTCCACCCTTACCATTTACTGTAGGAGGGTCATGCACTTTTGTCCTAGTTAACGCCAAGTCCTGCAACTGTGCAAGTTTGAAATTTTATTTCATCTTTTTTAGGTCAGACCAGTCTTATGCGACTGTTTATGTAAATAAGCAGTTGACCAAAAGCCATTCATCTTCATGTACAGGAGGCATGTGAGGCAATGAGAGTTGTTCAGCTGCTTGTCCATTAGTCCTTGTGAAGTCATTTTTGCATTTCTCCTGCCGTCCACACTTGGGGCCAAACGTTGCCTTGCTCCTGACTTGCAAAATGAAAGGAAACAGATGACATTAGGGGCAGGGAAATGAGTCTTTGCTCATTCATCTGGCACAGATCCACATGGCAGGCTTTCTGCTGCATCAAGGTTATGTGCAAGGAAGGTGGGAATTGGATCTGTTCCTGGCCCTCATAGGCTCTGGGGACCCATTTCCTGGAGGCCTGGAAACTCATGGGTTCACCTTTCTCTAGAGGAGGTAGCAAAGGTGCCATTCACTGCATGCTCTATGTGAGCAATATCCTCATGCAATGAAGGCACCCAGATCCCCTTTCTAGCACCACGTGCTACCAGACAGAGGCTTGCAGGCTGCACTGCTGTGTTTGCAGCCTCCCTCACTGTGCAGCTTCCAAGTCTTCCTGTATCTTTTCCTGAAGAGAACTTTGATTATCTCCTAAAACTATGGACAGAGCTTGTACAAAGGCTTATAGTTTAAAAGTACGTGCTAGAACAAGTGGCAAACTGTCAGGGAAGGAGAAAGTACTTGGTTAGATTAATTTGATGACTTGTAAGTTTTGCTGCCTTTATGACTGGTAACAGAAATGGTGTAAATGTTTCTTTCTTCCTCTTTCTCCTCTACCTTTTCCTGCCTGAGGCTTTTCCTCCCTCTGCTCTAGCAAGTCACTGCTAAACTCCAAGCTGCTTTCTGGGCACAAAGCAGTCAGTGAGGATTTCTCCAGCAAGGCAGTGTTTCTGCCTCACTCCTACCCTGCTGCTGTGTCTGCTTGCTGACACCTCAGCATGTGAGCAATAGTCACGCTCTCCTGTCTGCTAAGAGAGTGGTGGTAAACTGTTCTGTGGGATTGTGTGCAAGCACAAGGCTGTGCCCAAAGTCATTTCACACCACACCAGAGTCAGAAGAGGAGCACAACCTTCTTCTGTCAAAATAAGCAGTCCAGAAGTTTTCCCTGCTTCTGCTTGGGATGAAATGAAAAGCTTTCCAGGTATCTTCCCTTCCTGGAACAAGGCAGAAGCCTGCTGGCTGGGGCACTCACTGGGGAGGCAGGAGAGACACATGCACAAATCATCTGTGTAAATGATTCAGTCATGGGCTGGAGCTTGGCTTTCCCACATCTAAGACAAATGCTCTAAACAGCGAATCTCTTCTACAGTGACTAAATTTTAGTTTAACTTGCTTGGATCCTTGGTGAATATTGGCACGATCAGAGATCTCTTGTTTTGATGGCTCCTATTAAATAAACCATTTTCCTGATCGGTGTTTCGTGTTCTCTCTCAGTTCTACACTAAAATGATTGCTCAAATGGATAGTTTCTTTCCATTACCAGCACTTACACGGTTATTTGCAGCATAAGTATTTGTCAGACTCCACCCAAAGCATAAGATGTTCAGGTAAAGCTCAGGTACTGGAACTTTCCACCACAAATTTTTGCAGTAGGCTTTCATGCTAGCACCTGCATGGCATCCAGCTCCCAACTGTGGCTTGGAGCACTGGAGCTTGTTCTCAACTGGCACAAAAGGGACAGGTATCATGGTACTACAATGGCCCATGTGCTGTCATCTACCACACATTTTGTCATCTTTGCCCTTCAGCTTTCTTGACTAAAATGCAGCAAGAAGTAGCCTCTTTCTCAAAAGCCGTGTACATAAAGAAGTAAGAGGAGTCAAACCTGATAGTGTTTAGCTAATTGGGGACCACAGTTTTCTTTGGGTTTTTTTAATTAAAAAAAACTTTAACAAATCTCTGCTCCAGCTGAATTTCAAGTGCATGATCAATGGTTTTTCTAGAAACAATTACCCATATTAGTTAATGTCTGTATTAGCTTTAACTGAATTGTCTGAAATGACCCTCCCATCATCTAAATTCAGACTTCAAAATACAACTAAAGAATGCACGGTGGCCTAATTAATAACTAGCCAGTCTTTCACAGGATTCTGTCTCTGAAAATTAAATTGTATGTTAGCATTAATAGTACATCTCAAAACCTCATTGAACTGCAGCCCTGGTTAGCATACATTGGTTTTGGCTATTTTGTTTCCCTGGTCTATTTGTCCCTGAGACCTTTTATATGCTGTAAAATACAACAAGATATTTTATTGTGAAGTGATTTTTAGATAGGCCTGGGTAATGACAGCTATATAACCTGAGAGATGACAGTATTATGTAAAAATGAGCATACACATTATTTGGCAAGGAAAAAAATTACCATCCTTTTATCTCTTCCTTCACAACTTAAATTCTAGTAGATGTCATCCATTTAAATTCCTTTATAGCAACACAGAATGAACTACAGAAAAGAGAGGCATATGTTATATATGGTATGATTTCTTTGTTTCCCTGAAGACTGGAAATACACATGGAGTACTACAAAGCAGAGGTCTATGTTGGAAGCAACGTGACACCTCTGCAAAAATTCATCAGCTAAAACAAGAATGAAAGGGAATAGACCTACCAGCTACTTAGATTCAGCAGTTCCACTACTCACATGCTGTTCAGTAAGTTTCCAAAGAAACATAGGCTTGGATTTCTGTGAAATTTATCTTGCTAAGATTATGAGGGAGGCTGGGAAGGAAGGATGAAAATCAGAATTGCCTGCAAAATAACTCCTTCTCCTCTCCCTCGCCCCATCCCAGCAACATGAGATATCAATGGCAGAAGGTCATGCAGATAATTGCAACCTTATCTCCTGTGCCTTGAGAACTTGAGTCCTCTCAGTGGGAGGGTGATAAATAAAAAGTTGTCAAAATTCCATTCATGGAAAACTCCTACATTACTGAATCTAGAAGCAGAGTCCTAATCTCCAGAACTTCATGGAGAAAATAACTTCTGAAATTTTAAGTTTTTTCCAAGGTGAAATTCTTCTTCCTGGCTGAATTTTGCATGTTGTTCTTTGGGTTTTTTTTTTCTCCTTAAAAAAATCAACTTCAACAACAACAGCTTGTGCCCAGTTCCTACAAGCCCAGGAACCTTAAACTCTGAAAGCCCTGGTCTGAGCTGGCTCTGTGAGTTTCAATGCTCCCTGAAGTGCAGCTGTGAGTCTGAAACTCTTGAGTGAGACTTTTCTGTGGTGGGTTTTCCATGAAACCAGGTACTCTGGAACCATGGCTACCATCAGCCTGCCTCAGGGATTAGCAGGAAACCTAACTAAATGGAATTTTGTCAACAGAACCTTCCAAAAACTGAACAACTACTAAAAGAAAACTTACTTTTGAGTATTCAGATTGGGAATTTCTGAGCAGATGTAGTTCAGATCTTTCAGTGACTTCTCTTCAGTCTGTTGAGTGCACTTCACGCAGCCAAGGCTTAGATCTGTCTTTGGCTTCTTGATGTCCTCCTTAGAGTGTTTTTCCTCTTTCATGTATCAAGTCCTACTTCACACATTCTACAAACTGTGTACCTATTCCCCAAGTAAAATTAATGCTGGTTTTCAATGACAAAAAGACAGACAAATATATTTATCATCAAAGCATAAGACTGGAGTTGCATAGATGTTCTTTAGTGGGGTATAGAGGGTCCTATTTGGTATTACCTGAGAAACTGAGGCTTGCAACATGTGTAAGAGGGGGATAATGTGTTATTTCAGTGGATGGCTGGGAGAGCTTAAAACCCATTAGTGTTTTTGGTTTGGTGAAGTGGAATTGTTGGTGGCACTGGCAATTCCTGCTTTTACCAAACACATACCTGTTCCTTCTCCGTCCACTCTCAGGATACACACCAAATGCTGCCCAATAGTGTAGTGCTCCAGAGCACCATGTTTTACTGTGTCCTTCTGTAAATTCCAGCAAATACAATAGTATTTGTGTTAATTTCCTTTTTTCCTCTAAATCAACAAGCAAGGTATCAGCATAATGGAAAAGCACTTGAGCTAGGGGTCAGATGCTTTCTGTGGTGGTAAATCAATTGAAATGCATCAATGTTGAAATTACAGTGGGAAACATCTCTACAATCTTTGTGTGTTACTGAAGCACATTCCTGTAAATTAGCCCCACTGGCAGTCATTTTACCAATTCAGTTTTAAATGTCAGATCAAAATGTTGCCCTAGATGGTGATATTTTAGAGGCAGGATCCTCTAAAGAAGGCTTTTTAGACATATTCAGCAAATTGGTAAGGAATGGTTTCTAGATCCATATTAAAATAGAGGTGACTTTTCTTGTAAACAAGCATTCCTGTTCCAATGGTGACATGAAATGTAATGACTTAAATTAGTTGTCCCAGCCAGCTTTCATTAATAATCTACATATAACTTTTTACCATATGAACTATGACTTTATACCTGTGTCATCTCCATAAACCACTTATAGTTTCCTTAAAAGTCCTTGACCTTCAGGAGGATATTAGCCAGGTGCTGGAATAGCAGAAGGAGAAAACAAAAAGGGTTTTTAACTCTGCCAGCCAAGAAGAAGCCACTTGAGTATGATTCGTACGCAGGCTGGAATGGGCAAGCCCCAGGAACAAGGATGCAAGGAGAGGGGTGGTGCTAGAGCATGTGGCACCATCTTGGAGAGCTGTGTAGGTAGACCTGGAGACACCACAGTGGCCCCCCCCATTCCTTGACAGATGATGGGGGTGCTCGTGTGCTGACTCTGCACAAGGTGTGAGCTCTTCAGCTCAGGGCAAGTCTCCGTGAGGCTGCTCTGCCTGTGGCTGCCCTGCCAAGACAAAAACCCCAGGAGTGGTCACACTCTCCTGCTGCTTACTGCAGCTTTGCAGTCAGCCCTCTCCCTCTTCTTTCAACAAAAGGCTGTATTTACCCATACCCACTCCCATCTGGCCTTCAGCAATTAATCTCTGTGCCTCAAACTGCAACACAGTGTGTGATAATTCGTTATGTTAATCCCATGTGTCAGCGAGCCATTTAGAGACTGCCCTGCTTATCTTTTGGAATAAACCTGGGTTTTCCAGCCCTGCATAAAGAAACAACCAGATTCTCTGTCCTTCACATACACAAGGCTAAAATTTGAATACTTCTGTGCCTATGGCACTGTGCTCTTACCTGGTGTCATAATTTTTGAGAGATATAATTAGGGGGGCCTAACAACACATTTCAATCTGCAAGCTCCCTTCTTCTTTTAAATGCAAATTTCTAGGACAGAAGCAGTAAGGTATTAAACATATTTACACTATTATAAGCCACTCTGGGAACAGCAGAGCTAATGAAGCTTGGTTTTGTCCTGACTGGACCCAGCTGCTGATGCTACTGAATCTTTCAGGAACACCTTTGAGACCATTTCTGCCTTGGGTGGTGTTTGAGTTCATCCAGCCAACTAAAATGCTGCTGAGAGAGCATGTAAATGACAGACAGACAGAAGGGGAGGTAGTGAAGTTATTAACACACCTTTTCTCATAGAAGCAAGTTGGAACCCTCCTCACTAGATGCAGCAAATTCAATCCTAATCCACCTTGTTTGTAAAACCTGGGTTCAGCTCCTCTTCCTGTTCCTTTCACATTTAATGGGGTTGTAATGAATGTGGGGGGCAGTTTTTAAGATGGTCTGTTCTGGTTATGGGCGTGAAAGAGATTTAGGACAGATAAACCAGTACAGTGTGAAATAGGGCTGTGTTTTCCTGGCACTGATGGGAAGAGCTTATTGCTGCTTCTGGCAGGCTGCCCACAGGCAACACCTCAGTCTCCTGCAGGTAAAAAGAGTACAGTGGTGCTGACCCACCCCTTGAGCACGCGTTTTAAGGATGAGGGGAGGGAAGAGGATCCTGAACATGTACTGAGAACACTTTGTACTCGGTCCTTCCAGTCAGAGCCTCAAGATACAGAGCTGCATATACAAAGCCTAAGAGGGAAGCAGTTTGAGCTGCCACTCACTTGGGTGTCCTAAGGCCACTGAGGACTGGTGGAGATCCTGGGGGACTTTTTCCAAGCATTTGGACCCTCAAAAGCTCTTAAATTTGACTTCAACAGCCCACATTTGCCAGAGTACCTCCAAGGATCCGGAGTGAAATGCACACAGTGTCTCTCCTTAAGCCTGCAGCAAGACATGGATGTCCTTCAGCTGAGTTACATCAACTTTAGATCACAACTAAAAATTGTTTTCTTTTGGTTCTCCAATTAGCTGAATGACACCCCTCTCCGGTCTGTGATCAAATTAAAAAAAAAAAAATTTAAAAAGAAGAAAAAAAGAAAAAGAAAGTGAAGCTAATCCAAGTTATTTTATGTCATTTTCTTTAATATTTTCCTCTCTCTGCTTTCAAAATTCAATTTTGCTACACTTTATTAGAAAATAAATTGTGCATATTTGAATGCTGAAATGGTGGTTCAATTTTTCTCCTTTTCAACCAGATTAGTTGGGCTACATTCTGCCTGTACTGAAAAATATTTTCAAGTGTCCCAAACTTGCCATTTTTCTTGAG
>VZUA01106704.1:981-19129 GCA_013401035.1 Horornis vulcanius
TGCAAATCCCCTTCAGGTTCCACCCCCGCCCAGGCCGTCGCTGCTGCCCGGTTTCCTGGCACAGCGCACCCCGCAGAGGCCCCCCACTCCAACGGGAAAACCACGCCAGGAAAAACACCGGGATTGGCCAAATATGTCACCTACTCTCGGCATGCTTGGTTCTTCTTGGCACATCTCACAGACCTCTGCATCTTTCGGGCCCCCGCAGCGTTGTTGGAATAGCACCGGCCAGGCCCGGGGGTGGAACCTGAAAGGGATTTGCACAACTCAGATGTGAAATAAATGGAACTGTAAGTCTCCGTAGCCAGGAAAAGGTCTCGTGGGTCTTCTTCCCAGAGCAGCATATGAAAAGTCTGATATGTGTTAGTAGCAGAAGGAAATCAGGGGTGAGCCAGACAAATGGCTTTGCAATCCAACCTGGGAGGGAAAAATCACGTTGAAAAACGAAATTTCATTAACAAATACAAGAAAATGGAATCTTTTGAGTTAAAAGAGAGATCCCAGCACTAAAAAATGCTAACAATTCAGCAGAGGAAGGAGACTGATCAGCAACAGCTAGGTAACAAATTCATTGCTTTGTGCTTGTTTTATTTACTTTTATAAAGCCTAACCAGTTGAAGCTGGGGGTGGGAGGGAACTGCCTTTCCTTCCACGGTTCTGTGCAGATTCAAGACTGCAGGACGAAAATCTGTCTGCTGCTGATTTAAAAACAAATCTATACTTGAGGAAGGCGTTTTTCCTGCTTCATAGGTAGGGCGGGTGAGGAGAGCAGTCTGTACTGCACTGGCTTATGCCAGAGGCAGGAAAGGTCTCGGAAATGTCCTGGATAATGATGCACCAGCTCAGCACAAGCAGATTAGTTCTCCTTGTGGAACAGATTGTGAGTTGATCTCACTGCTCCCACAGGATGTTGCTGCCTGGCTCCGCATCTACGCAATGGGCAGGCAGCCTGGAGCCACAGTGCTCCCTTTAAACTTTCCCTCCCAAAGGAGCAGCTGATTTTGAGTCTCATTTACAACCAAGACCCTGAGCAACCACCCCCTTTAGCTGTGAGGATGCTGTATTCATATTTTTCAGGTAAACCTGCAGGAAAGGCAACTGGCAGGAGGTGCAGAGGGTCACGGTCACCTCAGCGGAGTGTTCATTTTCAGGCATCCCACCTGTTTTTCTGGCATTATTCCTTTAATTGATAATCTTTCAGTTGAAAACAGGAAGCCCAAATCCGCATTCCCCAGGAACAAAATCTCTTTTTTTTCTTTCCACAGTAACCTAAGGAAATTGACATAGAGACTCAATGTCTACCACTTGCAGCAAGGAATGTCTCTCACCTCAGCTACAGCATTAATGTTGTCATTTATAATTTAGTGTATTTGCCCTGGAATGCACTGTTTCTTATCTGTTCTCTCCCTTTACTTTCTGAAGGCATCCAACTATAGAAAACCTGGCTTAGGTACAGCCCAGCGGAAGAAAAGTGGCTTGAAACCTGAACTTACAGAAGAGCAAAAGCAGGAGATCAGAGAAGCTTTTGATTTGTTTGACACTGATGGATCTGGAAGCATCGACATAAAAGAACTGAAGGTTTTCAAACTTTTTTTTCTTTTTCCTCTGAGATGAAAATATCTTTGATCTCAAAATTGTAGCTGCTTTTTCTGTTTGGCCAGCCCTATTTTAAAGCAGTTTTGGAGTACAAAGAAGAGTAATGGCTTGCTGCCATGACTGAACTTGGGGTGCACTCTGCGTGTAATGCTTCACAGTAGACAGGCTTCTCTATTATATGGCTATTTAAATCTGACAGCTTTGAATAGCTGAGCATTAGAGAAACTAAACAGTTTCAGGTTTCATGACTATGGTGGTTGTTCCTGGGAAGTGGACTTCTGTTGTTCTGGGATGAGTATCAGAATATGAAATGTTTTCTTCACCTGAGAACTAAACACAGATTTTGCATACATTCAGGAAAGTTACAACCATATTTGCATATATGTAATCCAAAAATTACCTGGTTTTTAATTTAAAACAGAAAAAAAACCCCAAAGATCTGAATTGTGTTTCAGTAACAATTCAGGCAGTGTGTATGCACTTGCATACATACAAGGGGGAAGATGATTCTCAGTTGTCTCCCTGTGATTTTATGTGTTTGCTTTTTTGCAAGCATGAACACTTTAATTATCTCTTTTACCTTGATTTCTCACTTACACTCTGCTCAATTTCTGCATCTGTAACCTGGAAACATGAGTTTCCTCTGCCTGATATAATCTATGGATATTCACTACCATCTAGGAGAAACAACATATTAAGAGTATCAAACCTACACTATTATTTTTCAGCCAGATGATAGAAGATGGTAGAGGACACCAAGGTGTTTTCATGGCAGTGAGCTGTGACTGCAGTTCTGGACAAGGAGGTGAAACAGGCTTTAGCTCAGCTCTCACACCAGAATTATGGTGGCCTCGTAACAGAATTGGTTTTGCTGTTTTGGCACAGGTTGCAATGCGTGCCTTGGGCTTTGAGCCAAAGAAGGAAGAGATTAAGAAGATGATAGCAGACATTGACAAGGAAGGAAGTGGCACCATCAACTTCGAAGACTTTTTGGCTATGATGACACAAAAAATGGTAGGAGTTCTTAGCAGAAATTCTTGTGGCAGCATAAGAGAAAGGAACATCTCGGTGTCAGGGATTTTCTGATTAACATGTGATTTACTCTTGGTTTAGAGCGAAAAGGATTCAAAAGAAGAAATTCTGAAAGCTTTCAGATTATTTGATGATGATGGCACAGGAAAAATTTCATTCAAAAACTTAAAAAGGGTTGCCAAGGAGCTGGGAGAAAATTTAACAGATGAAGAACTTCAGGTAAATTCTGATTTGCCAGAGCTTTTCTAATAGGCACAGACCATTCCTGTAGCTCCTAGGGATTGGGTGGGAATTTAGTCCTATACCAATAAGGCTGAGAGGTCAGAAATATGAAAAGCAGTCAAAAACATAGTTGTTTTCACATGAAGTGCCTCTGATTTATTGTTGTTTTAATGAGTGGACTATCTAGTGTTTAGAGTCCAGTGCCTGATCAAGTGTACACTGTGTTTTGTAGGAAATGATTGATGAAGCTGATCGAGATGGAGATGGGGAAGTAAGTGAGCAAGAATTTTTGAGAATCATGAAGAAAACCAGCTTATACTAATATTTGTTGCCTTGCTATACAGCTGGTCCAAAAGATAACCTGGAAAAGGCTTAAAAACTGGGCTTGTGCCTCTTGCATATTTTCTGCCATGTGAACAAAGTCTGAAAGGACAGATTTTTTAAATTTATTTCTCTTTTTCAACAAAATTGCCAAAATGAGATACTGCAGAAGTCAAAAGGAAGGATGAACTGAGCCTGAAAAGCAGGGTCCCTTCCCCTCCACCATAACAACTTCTCTGATTGCCATTTTGGATAAAAACTGCTGTGTTTTGCTGTTTAACTAAAAGTTACTTCACTTGAGATGTGAAGATTCCCCCTGCTGCTGAGAAAGGCTACTTTGCCTTTCCTAATGTTAAGTATGAATGAAGGGACAAGCACAGTATTTTTTATTTCTTTGAAGGCTTTTTAGGTTATCTTTTGGTATTTGTCTCCTGTTGTTTCCATGAAAGACTCTAAAATGAATTGCATATTTGTCTGTATTTCTGTATGAAACACTGTTTTCCTATGGCAAGTTGTTTTTGGATTTAATGGAAAGCAAATGTAGATTTGGTTCTTCCTTTGGAGCTGGGTGCCATCCATAGATGTTCTTGTGTTTATCTGATCACCTGAAACCAGAATGAAACTTGAATGTAACCTGCTTGGGTGACCAAAGTTTATTGTTTATAACCAGGCAACACCTTGTGCCATTGTTCTTCCTCCCCAGACATTACAGAGCTGCTGTTCCTCCAGGATTTCAGGTACATAAAAAGTTTAGTTCCATGGTGCACTAGAGTAAATTTTGTCTTGTTGACAGTTACATAGCAGAGAGGATTTGCATCTGAACTGAAAAAACAGCTCACCATGGACATCTGTGGAACACTGAATATATTTAGTTCCATGCAGTCCAAATCCATTTCGCACATCACAGGTTTTGGGTTTTGTTTTTTTCTAGGAGTACCTTCATTTTCTTTTTTCATTTCTTGCATCTACTGTCAATCCAGGTCTTATTGGAGAGCCACATTTTCTTCTGAATTATAGAGCAGTTTCACACAGCCTGCTATCTGATTATGTGGCTCTGCAGGAAGGTTTATCCTTTATAGACAATCAGCTTCAAAACTTTCAAATCCTGTAAAGCTCCAGAGGCCCGAGAAGTCCCCTGTTAACATGGTGGCCGTAGATGTAATCTATAGTACTGTGTTTTAAAATGTCTTAACTTTGTATAAGTGTGAAATAAAACTGTTTTGCAAGTTAAGATGTTTTTGTGCTTATTCTCTATTTTTCTTAATTATTTTAAAGTCTTCAATGGTTCACCAAGCACATTTTCACTTTCATTTATCTCTTCTTTCTAAGAGAGGAATTCTTAACTACAGTTGTCTGTCACATAATTCCTCTTCCACTCTGCTAATTAAAAGTTTCTAGTAGTAACCACATATATTCAGAAAGGGAAATTTGAAGTTCTAGTTGATGATGGGGAATCCCAGAGCCTATTAGAGTGACTGTACTTTTTTTTATGCTGCCACCGGAAGAGATTGGTGACTCTGGTTTACCTATGATGCATGTCACTTCTCTCTTCCTGTGCTAATCCCATTACCTGCCATAAAGGTAGGAAAAAGCCACACAATCATCCCTGCCATGTGTACTGCAATGGTGAAATGCTGTTTCTGGCTTGCCTATTAATCTCTGAAGTCTGGAATGTCAAGCAGTGTCTGAGTGAGCACAAAACTTGCAAGTGTTAACAAGTGTCCGGTGGTGCTTTATTTTGCAGGATAGTGAGGGAAATCATCCCCTCTTCAGCCTGGCAGCTGGCTAGGAACCCCATCCTTTGCATCCCCCTTCTCCTTATGCTGACACAGAGAGTGGGTCCATACCTGGAATCTGCAGATTCCTCTCAGGTGGCTGCAATTCAGACATTCATTGGGTGCACCCAGCTGAGATCCTTCCTCTGCACCATCAGCAAAGCCTGGTTTTCACTCTGAGTGTCCATTCTAGGCAGATACTGTACAGAAAGGAAAGTGTAACTGCAGTCTGTGTCTGGCAAACACCTAAATATCAAAGCATTGGTAAGGGCAATAAATAGCTGCTTGGGAGATAATATTGCAAATGTCTTCTAATGAGATATGTTTTGAATTGAAAAAGTACCAGGGTTTTAATAAAATACAAAATAGTTCAAGAGAAAAAAAAATTGCTTACAAGTTATATTCCAAAATATGACAGTTTCATGTCAATTTTAATCTCCCACATGCAGCTTCTAAGTTCTGCATCTTCTCTCAGGCCCACAGCACAGTCCCACAATCGTGCTGGTCCCACACTAAGGCAAATCTTCACCTGGCTTTAGGGAAAAAAGACCCAAGGAACTGCCAGGGAGTGCTGTGCTCTCACTTCATTAGATGTGAGGTTTTTTTCAGAGCAATGAGCACAGGATTGGCTTCTAACATTGCAGAAGAAAAAAGGCTTCTTTTCAGGTACACCTCATCTTGGTATTTAAAAGAGGATGGGGGGAAGCAACACAGGAAACATTTGTGTACATTCACATGCCGGGAGTCTTACTAACAGAGCCCAAATAGTTCCATAAACTGATGAGGCGTTTAATATTAAAGTATTTAAATTGGTCATTTACAGTTTGGAAGACTAACTCTCACATCCTGCAAACTGCCTGGTGAATTCACACCAAGCATTTGAAATGTGAAATACTAATTCCTTGGAAACCTCTTCACAGAGTTAAATATTGCCACACTACAGCTGCTTTTAAATGCCCCTGGATAGCTTAAGTGGATTTTGAGCAGGGCACAGGGCAACAAACTGCTCCGTCTGGAGGCTGAGATGAGCCTTGGCCACTTGAGGAAAGGCAGCCTCAGGGGATAACGCTGCAAAGCCAGATTCCTTTGTGTCACACCTCCCAATACAAAGAGGGCCGGTAGATCTGAGAGCGTGGCAGCCTCGCTAGAGGGCATCCAGTTACTGACGTGTGAGGTGAATGAGGCTTTGATGCTTCTTTGCCTCCGCTATTGCTTTCAGCGACAAGGGAAAGTAGGCACACAAACGTCATTCAGACTGGCCTTGAAATACGTGGCTGGACACAGAATTATTTTCTCTGAAAGGAAGAACGCAAGGCTTCTCTCATAACCCATGTGCAAAATGCTGTAATTATTAGTCAGTTGTTCAAAGCTAAACCCCCAAACCACACTTTCTGAAACTCCCACTCTGTATCAATAATTGCAGGCACTCTCTCAGGAGAGCAGAGAACTCAACTTGCCTTTCACACAGTCCCCACGAGTGCTCTGACCACTCTGTATTGTTATTTTCTCCCTTTGGGAATGCTGCTATCAAATGGAACCACTTCCAGGAGAGAGACAGAGCCAGGCTCGCTGCAGGATGCTTGTGGCCTTCCCTTGGGATGTGAGAAAGCTGGAATTGTGGCCTTGCTTCGAGTCAAGAGGAACAAGGATTTGAGAATTAGACTCTTGTCCCCGAGGTGAGTGTTGTTGACCTTTAGGGATGTGGCATAACTTTAATGGCCTCATGGGGACCTAAACCTATAGCTCAAGGCTTTTTTTTATTTTTTCTTTTTCTTGTCTGAATTAGATTCAACACAGAGAATATTAACAAAGCAAAACTATCAAGCCTGAGCTGCAAAGGTGTAAAATTCCCTTGCTCTCAAGGCCACTTTATTTCCTCTGAAAGCTTCTAACTGGTTCTAGCAGTGACTTAAGTTTCACTATGAAATGACCCCCCCCTCATTGAATAAAGCCATAAAAACAGCTTTCCATAGGAAGCAAATGGAACAGCTAACCTAGCATATTTTCAACATTACTTTGGACCACTCTCTCCCCAAAAACATCGCTTAGTGCAATGAAACAAAACCAACATAATTCACACATCCATGCTATTGTCCAAAATTGCTTCCTAGTATGGTTCCTTCTCTACCTTAATACAGAGAAAATAGATACATACTTTCCTCTAAATTTTTTCAGACATCCAAATGTGAAGTACTATGAAAGCTTTAAACATCAAGGAAGAAGTGACCACAAACATTGTAGATTGAGTTAGAAACACTAAAAGGTATTTCAGTTTAAAAAAAGCAACATTTAAGCAGCTTCTAAAAGCATAGTATAAATCATCTCAGTGTATGTTTTACGTTTGTGTTCCCCATGTTTCCTCTTTAGAGAGCTTACGACAAGATTGGCCAAGAAATTGGCAGAAGCACAAATCTTTTCAATGTGCTGTTTAAATCAGTCAATAATACACTCGTGAGATTGAAGAGAATTGCTGCAGAATAGCTCTGTTTGGAAAGGATGTAATTTTTACGGAGTTTTTAGGGTTTGTTTGGTTTTTCCCCTATTGCATTAACTAAATTATTGATTAAATTATTGATGTTAGTTGTGGAATGACAGGTATCTTTTGCAGAAATAAAAGAAGATTTTTGCCTAGATGAAAAAAAAATCCATGTCAGTGAAGGTACAAATCCATCTAAAGCAGGTATCAGGCAAAACGGGTGCAAAACTACAATTATTTTCTCTAAGCAGAAAATTACCACAGTTGAAACTAGTAAACATACCCCTTTACAGGGCTCTTTTTCATCCTTCTCCTTAACATTAGGAACCAATAAAGTACTCATCAAAATGGCTGAGAGGTTTGAATATTATTTCTGCTAATGCTGTGAAATATATAAATATTTTTTTGTTGAATCCTGATAAACTGGGGCACTGTCTGAGTGGGCTAAATGCTTAGGCTCATTCTGCAGAAAACAACTTTATTATTGCTAATGCCATTAAAAATAGCAATATTACAAATCTCAGAGAAAATGTGAGTAGAAAATGCTTATGCATCACAATTAAAGGAGTTTTTCCAGGAAATGAAAGAGCTTTTAGAAGGTGGGAGGGAAGAAATGGGTACTTTTATTCTCCCTACTATCAACCCAAGATGCAATAGATGAATTAACAGGATATTATTTATTGCACGCAGATTTTTGCACCGAGACTCAGAATTCTCCCAACTCTCCCAACTCTCAAACGCCTGCAATGCCATGACTCACCAAGTCAAGGTCTAGGATGGTACAATGCTGATGCCCTGCTGCCAGGAGCTCAGCATCATCTATTCCCATTGCCTGCAGCAGGACTAATCGGTGCTTTAGCACCTCTGCAAAACTGGGCCTTAGACAATGGAGGCTTTAGGTTTGGGCTTCCTATTTCCTGCGGTGGATTTGTGTAGGTGGCCTTGTTACCAGAAATCCATACTCCTACACAGCAACTTCTGACTGTGTTTCTGCAGAAATGACTATGATGAAAAGAATTAAATATTTTGAAAATAAAAATCATCTGTTTGTTTCTCCAAACCAGCTGGGGTATCTCCTGCTGGCAAGATCAATTTCTTCTCTTGTGTGGCAAAATTAGGAGTGGGGTGGAAAACAAAAGGATTAAGGTTTGCAAGGGCACCGTGGCTTGGGCCGATGCACACACGGAGAGGGGAGAGCCCATCTGAACTGTCCCCAGCCCATCGCTGGCAGCTGAGTCACTGGCCCAGCCTGCAGAGCTTCATGCTGCTGCATTTCGCAGCCAGGAAAATCCCACATCCTCCCAGTGGGTGTAGGAAACGCAGCTACAGCCTCTGGATGCGTCGGCACCAAAAACAAAGGGGAGATTGTGGTGCGGGCGGTGGCTGCAGGCTCAGGGCCAGCGTGCCAGGACCTTGCCGACAGCGTCCCGGGGAGCTGCAAGCAGAGCCCGGGACAGCACCGCCTGCCCACAGCCCCGCTGGTTTGCCAAGCCCAACACTGCAAGGTGTGTGACCAGCTCTACCACCCCGCATGGGAACATGCCAGGACCACCAGCAAACTGTCTCTGCTGTCCCACCTCATCCTGTCTCCCTGCTTTTTGGCGAGGAGCACGTCACACCTTGCCCTTCCTGGTCTTCCCCAGCCCAGGCTGTTTGCCTTCAAGCACAAGGGGCTTATGGAAGTCTCGGCTCTTGCTGTGCTGTTGTGGCCAGCACAGCTCTCGTGGCTCCAGTGAGGGTCACCAGAGGTGTTGCTCTCACCTCCCAGCCATCTCAGTCCCAGCCTTATTCCATGATTGCAGGGCTGGGTGCGATAAGCCAGGACAACCTCAAACTCTGAATTTTCCAGTACTGGTTGAATATTGCCAATGTGGCTTCAGATGATGGCTCTGCAAGCATCCTGCAGGGAGAGCATCCCAAGACATTGCTCACAGATCCATCTTGTTTCCTTCCGTGTGTTGCCTGTGGCACTTGCCAAGCTGATGTTGAGGGTGGTGTTATTCTGAGAAGACCACAAGCATCCTGGGTCAGGCAGCCAAGCCTGGCTCTCCAACCTCGGCTTGGCTATTGCTCTTGGGAAAAGAAACACAGGAACAGACTGGCATGGGTCTGCCCAGCTGTCTGGGCAGCTGCTCCAGACAAAAGTTCTTTTGAGAAGCTGCTCCTGTAAAGGGGACAAGAAGAGGCCTGACATCCCTAAATGTGCACTTCTGTGCTGAGGTGGCAACCAGAGAGCTCTGCTGGCACTGGGAAAAGATGCCTTAGGAAAGCAATCAAACAGCCTCAGTCAGCCCTGGGCAATACAAACCCTCCCAAGTCTCCAATGGCTTATAGGCTTCTTGGATCAAAACTGGCATCAGCACCCCAGCCAATCCCACTACCCTAACACAATCCTTCACCAGTGCCATGCTTCCTTGGAGGCTTCTCATCCACCTCCCTGTGCCTCCTTGGCAAAGCTGCTGCCCCTGTGCCTTCTGTTTAGCCACCTGAAACTTCTCCTGGGAAGGTTAAGCAGCCAGACCATGCAGAAAACAAAGAGGAAACTCCCTCTGACATCCATTCCCTGTCACATTTGTTCCATGCCCATATTGACCAACACACAGCAAAGGACAGACAGGAGAAAATAGCTATGTGTCAAGGGAAAAACAAACCAGCCCTTCCTAGCTCTGTCTAGGCATTTATCCATTTACCAGACCCAAGTGCTTTTGGCCCAGCCTGATGGTCAGACCAGAGCCTGCCTCTCTAATCTATGCCAACAAGGGAGGAACAAGGCCCCACAGTCCCTTTACCATGACTGGGTCACCACTCAGATGTTTTAACACTGGTGGTAACACCAACATTTTCTTCTGAGGAGGTGTCACAGGTTGGCTCCACCATAGGCCTGGTTATACCACAGCTGCTCCCTTTACTGGGTTCAGCATTTCCCTTTTCACCCAAACTACTTTATAGTGAGAGTTTACTCATCTATCATAGCCATCTGGGACATTTCTAAATATCTACAGCTGCATTCTTGGACTGAATTTCCTTCTGCATGTTGGAGCCAGAATGAATTTACATCAACAAATCTCATGTGAGCTGCTGGCTCATTGTCCTGGAGTTCAAAAGTTTAGGGTGGCTTTTGAATAGCACCTGCAAATGTCAAGGTGGCAGATTAATTCTTTTAAGATACAAAATTATTTGTTTTTAAGAGTGAAGCACCGATTCAAAGTGAATATAGGTATTTAGTGGAAAATGGAGTCTAGAACAGTAATTTTTTGTGGCATTGTTGCTATCCTGAAACTTTTGCAGTTCAAAAGGTGGCATAAGCCTTAGACAAAAAAAAAAAAATCATTTCACACTTATTTCAGCAGTTTCCATTGAGAGACTGGCTTGTTCAAGGCCCCATCTCTTTAAAAACATTACATCAATTTCAGTAGATGTTACTTGATAACGCTCACTGAGTTCCTTGCAGTTACCACTCTTTTTTATTTGCATATGAGTTGTTTTAGGGACTATCCAGGCAGAACTGTAATAGCCCCATGCCCTAGAAAGCTTTCAGCCTCAGCAGAAGACGGATAACACCTAAGACAGTATTGGCCAGAAATCCAAAAAATGTGCACTCTTAAATATGTAACAGGAGGGTGGAAGAGCCTTGGAGCACAGGTCAATGGGAGGTGGAAGGGAATGTACCAACAGCAAATGAGAGATGATCACGAGTGCTGAGAGTACATCACAGTTGGCCTGGAGGAACAGGCATTTCACTTGCACCTAATCTGGCAGAGACAACACAGAAATTATTTAAGCAGAGAGATAGGCTTGGAAAATTAGTTTTGCAGTAGCAGGCAAGGATTACATGAAAGCCAAGGAGAATCCTGCAGTAACAGAGGTACAAGAGGAATGTTTAACCTTGTGAATAAAATCTTCACATTACTGAGTACACACATCCAGATTCAAGCATCACCTGGATACAGAACTGTCCTAGACAAAGATGATGCTCTGTCCTCAATCTAACTCTTAATAGTAAACATCAGTGCCAGTTTTACAGATTTCCTTTATAAAGATTAAAAACTGAATTCTAAAGGAGATTTGGATGCATTTTCACCTTTTACTGAAGAATAACACAACAGAAGACCACTTCAAGACACAAAAGAGAGGCATACACCAGAGAGCAATGGAGAAAATTCTCCAAGGCTTAGAGTGAAAGTGCAAGTTCTATATCCCTATCCCTCACAATGGGCAGACTGGCACAAAAATATGAACATCTTTAAACACAGGATGTGTTGCACAGTGTGATCACGGGTGGCTGCTTGTTTTACCTGACTATGGGAATATCTACCTGAGAGATTTTTTGGCAGATACAATGTACTGTTACCAGCTGAGTATCATCTTTCCTCCTCCCTGCTATGTGTAAAGATGACCTCTGCTGTTACAGGACACAGGATGAACACACTCACACCGCCAGGTCAGGAAAGGAAGAAAGAAGAGAAGTTTATTTTGTTACTTCAGTTTATATAGATTTTGGACAATGACCATGGATTGGAGGATGAGGTTACCACCTCTCCAACCACACTGGTCAAACTAGAAGTCCATCAAGTTTCTCCTCCCCAAGAGAGGAATGTCAACTATAGAACGTTAGATAAGCATTCTTTTGTTTACATGAAAGTGTGTGAGAAACTTACAAATTTACAAATATGTAAATATCAGAAGGCCAAAATGAACAGGGCAACAGACCTCCTCCAGCAGGGACTCTCCAATGTAACTGCCAGTACATTCCCTGCCCACTTGTGCCCAGGGAGCTGTGATTCATTCAGGTATGCACAATCCAGAGCCCAGGGAAACATGGTGCTGTTCTGAAATTAACAGCAGCCATACGACTTCAGGGACTGGCTTTTGACAGCAAGCAGAGGGATGGTGCAGTTCAGCTCACCCCTTGAACATCTCCAATGACACGTACCCTTCCTTCTTTATTCATTTATAACAAGCTGACAGCTTCTTCCACGTGCAGTAAAGGGTTTGCCTTCAATTAATAAAGGAAAGGGACAGGGAGCAGGCTTTAACAGTGGTGTTAAAGACTAAACAAAAAAATGCACACTTGTGTGATAAATTTATCAGTTGTTAAGCTTTCCATTTGACTTTTTAAACACCAGCACACAGCCTTGGTTCAGAGTCTGTGCAGAGACTTTAGCAGCCCAGAGTCTGATGCTAACAACTCAGCAGCTCATTGGATACTCAGTAAAGTCTTCAGGCACACAGGACAATGTGGCTTTCAGTGCTAATTTTCCATCAATGCTCTTTGTTTCCTTTCTAATTTAAGTCAGTCTCTCATCATTATTGATCAAAAGATAGAAACCCTTAATAATTTCTTCTTCAGCAAACCAGACAAGATTTGATTTATTTACATCACATCATAGCACTTGCTATCAAATTCAACTTCCACACTTTAACTGAGAATGCAAAAGATGAGGAAAACAAGGATCCTGTTGGTACTATGCAACTTGCACAACGCAGTCACAGGTGGCTGCTTGTTTCATGTGGCTGTGGAAATGCACCTCAGGGCTTATTTTTGGCAGATACTGATTACTTTAACCAAAGGATTTTAGATGTTCAGATATGCTTTTGGACATAGAAACCCTGTGAAACAGTCCCAAGCACCTCCTCTTAGTCCCTATCTCTCAACACTGAGATTTGCTCTGGTACAAGAGCATGGGCAGTGAAGGAAAACATGAGTCAATAGTGAGAGACTCATGCAGAAAATAAGCTTGTAAGAGCAGACTGTGCAGGCACACACCACACTTCTGCCTGTGGCTCTGCTGTGAATGAGGTTAGGCAGCCTGGAAGTGAAAGCCAAAGACAGAACTGCTTCAATGTCAGCAGAATCTGGTTCATTCCAGAGACATTTCTACAGCAATGCTGCGTGATGCATCTGGAGGTTTTGGAAGTTTTGCTTTTGCAGTGGATGGAAGTTGTGAACACACAGGTTTTTTCTACCTTCAAAGAGGACAAATCTCATTTCAGAGGCCACAGACCTAAGAAGACTCTGATATCAGCACAGCATCTCAAGTTTTACTTGGGGCAGTTCAAAGGACTCCAAAATGAAGGTTCTGACAGTAATGGCAAAATTTGAACAATATAACTGAAAATGAGGGAGAGCTGTGAGAAGTTTTTGAGATTTTGGAACCAACCTTGAGAAGAGCAAGAGTGAAAACCCATGGTATTTCAAAATTGTATTTGCCACTTCATTAGATCTCATTACGCCATGATTTAATACCATAAGCTTTATGTAAGAGAACACCACTTTACTTTTGGAAGTAAAACTGCAATCTCAAACAAATCTCTCTGTGAATCCAGGAGAGACATGATTAATTAATCTCCTGTCCTGAAACAGTGTCCATAGGTCTCTGGAGGCACAGAAAATTGCTAGGGGAAGGCAGTACTCTTGCAAAGCCCAACTCTCATAATTAAAAGAGCAGCAGCTCTATTCACTTGTTCAACCTTCATTCAGCCTGTTGGTGAGTTCCATTATTAGCCTTTAATTGCACGACCTTGCAGATTTTCCCATTGGATTCTTCCTATTGACAGAAAAAGCACTTAATTTATTTTTCTTTCTCATTGTGTTATTTTGTACCGCAGATAAATCCAGCATGAGGTCTTGTAAAAAAATCCACAGTCCTTTATGTGCTGTACTCATCCAAATACCCTCATTCCTTACAAATACAAACAAATTTACTTTCAGTCAGCTGCTAGGCAATATTGTGCTGTTTCCCCATTTTATTCATAAAGTACAGGAAAATTACTGGAAGTGAAGATTAACAGTAGTGATAATCACTCTGCTGCCTGACATAAAAGCTTAGGCCAGTGTGATCTGCAAAGTGTTTGCATCTCAGCTTGTGCTTGCTGCAATCCACACCCCAAAGAAACCTCTTCTACCCACCAAATGCAAACCCTTTTAATTTTTTGTTTAGAGTAAATCAATTCAAAACAGGCTTAAGGATTTTAGGAAGAAATATTCCCTGAGGATGATGCCAAGTTTTCTCAGCAGGATCTTTGACTATGAACTCCTTTTCGTTTGACATGATAGATGCCTTCAGCTACACATCTTCCATTTCACACAAACTTGGGAAATTTTGAAGTCCAGCATTCCAAATTTGAAACCAAAGGAATCAAGTACAGTCTATTAAGCAGTAAAGTCTCTGACCTGTAGCTGGAGACTTCTGATTTATATCTTGTTGCACCAATATTCTCTATTTTATATATTTAATCTTTTTCAGTGTCATAGCATGCCTTTTAGCAATCTTTGCCCTGAAAAAGTGTGTGTCTTCTGGTTCCTGTGAAATTTCATCCCAGTAACATGTGCTTATGACTTCTGTATGCTTTTCATCTTGAACACACCTTAAAAACTACGTTGCAAATGCCAGTACTATCCTAATGCATTGTTCTTTTCTGCCTAATGTAGTTGCCATGGTAAAGGTTGCACCTGGTTGATCGGATACAAAGTAAACAAATGTTCCTGTGAATCTCACTTCAATTCTGAGTAAGAGAAGCCCCCACAAGCCAATAGATGTATTTAATACCCAGGCAGAACCAGCAGTTAGGCTGAATTTTGTATCACTTTAAGAAGCCTCTTTGCAGATCTTTTTCTTCTTATACCAAAGAAATGGGGAACTACAGAGATAGGCTTTTGTATTGAAGCCATTGACAGAGGCAAATTGTTTAATCTTTTTTTTTTTCCCCTTGCACATCTCTCATGTCAGTATTAGCATTTGCAATTTTACAGATCAGTAATTTGGAAGGAGAATGTACACTAAAAAAAGGTAAGACTACAGAATAATATCTCTGGTTTTGGGAAGACTTTAGCTCTTGTCTAAGGGGATGTTACTGCTCTGCGTTTCTAAGGGTGGAATCTGAATCTGCTGAAGAGCAGACCTTCCTGAGTAACTCCATGTGCAGAAAGGTGTATTATCGATTAAGACTGATGGGTGCCCATAGAGTTTATCCATTTTTATTCTTTCTTGTGGAGGTTACCAAAAGAGAGAAAAAGATCTTGCAGGGGTGAATACTTTTACTAAATACTGAATTTCTAGGATGTGTAGACAGACTTTGCCTAGCATGGCAATTCTTTTTGCATATTTCTGNTTCCCCAATTTAACTTTGTCTAGATGAAATATTAGACAGTGCTAATGCCTGCGTCTCACAAGCCCTTTCAGGAAACCATTTTCTCTATTATTTGATCAGAAAAAGATGATGTTTGAGAAACTACAAGGTTGTACCTAGAGACAGAAATCCAAATTAAGGACCCCTTCTTTAGTCCACTTAGACCAACACTTCAGCATATGTATTGAGTCCTATAATGCCCATGGAAATCCAGTGATTTAAAGGAAACTACTCTTTCTGGCAAGAGCTTACCTCTGAAAAAGTAAGTATTCTTAACTGGAGCTAACCTGAAGTGAAATCCTAGTGGAGATTAGGCAGGCTTTAGGTATTCCTATAAACTAGAATTAGGGTCTTTGGGTTGTTGACTTCATAATAACAATGATAAAATCAACTCTGGTATGATATATTCATGTTTCCTGACTCCCAATTGATATAAGTCTGCAGCCAGACCCTGTGCAACATGAAACAGTAGAAATATACAGCCCAAACCCCTCTGATGCCCTTAACTGCTCTCACAAATTCCCTTTACCATGCTTAGCAACCAGGAGCCGTGTGCTACTCCCTGACATCAAGAACAGACCCTGTCCCAAGCCTTTGCACCCTGCTGCAGCCAACAGCAGGAAGTCTGCTTTGGCTCTGCTAAAGTGAAGATAAAAGAAAGCCAGACCTGATTTTTTTGGCTGCAGATATGCTGAAAAGAAATCAGTGAAAAATCCAAGAGCAACCTCAATGCACACTGTGGCTGTGGCCCACAGCAGTCACCACAGTTGCTGTGGTGTGCCATGAGTTCTCCCTGCTCTGCTTTCCTGCTGCTCGCTCGCTCTGTGGTGGATTTTCTGCCCCAATCCTGCTCACCCTGGGAAAGCAGCATGGCCAACAAAACCATCCTGGATCATCTCCAACTGCTTCTGCTCATTGATTGCCACTGGGTAATTCCACACTGCTTAGAAAGAACATCCCATGCAATGATAGTCAAAGCAAAGGCCAGCAGACAGCCTGACTATTTCTGTGTCATGAAGGACTCCCTAAAGGGCAAATTCTTCCATTTCTAAAAACAAGAATTCTTCTCTTCTTATTCTAGGTCACTTGTGGAAGCACACAGATAACAGATCTCAACAATATGTCACTAATGATAAGGTCCGGGGCTTTCAGAACCTGTTTCTGAAGGCAGGCATTTTATTTAGGTGTCTAAACGGAGGAGGCAATTTTCACCCACTGTTTCCAAGACTCACTTCTGAAAGCACTGGTCCTGCTATCACTGGTAGACTTGGCTCTTGAAAAATCAAGTAGCCTGCTCTGCGTGTTGCACCAGGGAAAGGAAAAGTGCAGTGGTTGTAAATACTGATTTGCTCAATAGGTTGGGACCAGCCACAGCACCCTGCGTGCCACAAACATTGCTATTTTCTGACTGCCTGTGACCACACAGGACTGAGTCACCTAATTTGTAACTGCCAGTGCAATACAGGCAGCTCACAGGCTGGAAACAGCAGCCTGGATTTTATCCCAAAACACACTTCCCTGCTCCCTACTCCATGGAAATTTTTGTTGCAGCTGAACAGCTTGCAAATAACAAAGTCTAAGCACACACAGGCAAAAGATGATTTTGCAAAATGTAAAATTGATCCTTGGCTGCACTGTGGATTCTGGAGCTTGGCACCTGGATGGTGCTTCCCCACAATCTCCTTCGTGGTTCAGCCATCCCTAGGGGAAAATTCAACAGTAACTATTCCAGATGGTAAAATAATTACTATTGGCTGCAGAAATTAAATGTCACTGAGCCACAATCAAAATATTGTTTTGTTTTCAAAGAACACTTCAGCTCAAAAGCCACTGAGTCCATCTCTGACTGTGCTGTGTCTCGACACATGGGGGGAAAAATATATAGCCTTGTTTCCACTTTTCTCTGCTCTCACCTGAATGACTGGATCAAGGTTAAACAACCGCAGACAGAAGGAAAAAGATCACTGAACAGGAGTGGAAACGTGAAATACGTCAAATGGCTTTTTTTTTTTTTTCTTGTTGTCAGAACTGCTCAGGGGTTCTGGCCAACCAGGCAAGAACAGGCAGGCTGTCTGCAGAATGGGACATTTGTCACGGTGAAGTCCTATTGGGGTTTTTTTGGGACAGTTACATATAAGACACCAAAGGAATGGCTCAGAACTACAATCCCCACCTACAATGTTTCTTTTCCTTTACATTTACGGTAATGATGTTTGGGCAACAGTTTGCTTTTTTCAGTTCCCACCTACGATTCATTGTGAAACTTGGTGAGATTGGCCATGTTATAATGTACTCCATGAGTATGTGGATAAAGACATTTTTCTTCAACACCTTTTTGTTGTATTCATGAACCTGTCCATTGTTTGGGTCATTCCTTAGGGGGTAGAACATAGGTGGCATTGCTCTGGCAGGAATCTTCTGCTATCCCTCTCGTGTTTATTACTGTGTGTATGAGCAGATGGTTTCTGAAATAATTAGTCTGAAATCAAAGTTTCTACCCTAACCCTGGGCATGGGTGCAAAGGAAAGAAATTCATTTGGCTATACTACAGGACAGCTTTACAAACTGTACAGTGAGTGCTGCTATTATTTTTTTT
>VZUA01106704.1:19304-38792 GCA_013401035.1 Horornis vulcanius
ATTAACTTCACATTCACTGATGTTAAGTCACTTTATATTATTCAATTCAGAACTTCATGGAATATCTGCGTCCTTGTCTGCTTCGTGAAACTCAACTTTCTATGGCACCAACCAAGTAAAAACCTCTCTTATGCCATTCCCAGTTGCAGAAATAATAGCTAAGGAAACACCCTCTGACAAAGTCTTCAGGAATAAAACATTTCCAGTAGACAATATCACTTTAAAGGCAACTTTGAATGAGAACCTTTGACATCTGATAACCCTTTCAGTACCTGTGGATTACCTGCTGCTGGAAAACTCTCAAGTGGCTGAACACTGCTTTGGCAGATGAGTTTGTCTTTGCCTGTAATTAGGACCAAATCTACAAAACACCTGTCTGTATTACCCTCAGAAATACAAATCTGTGAGCAAATTGGTGTTAGAATAAAAACTTACTGCTATTCATGCGTGGGATTGCAAAATGTAAGGCAAAACAGCAGAAGTGACAAAAGATCAGCCTATATTTTTATATTTCACTTAATTAAAACAAAAGTATCTTTAAGTCCCTTATTATGCTGCCTCATTCTTTTTAGAACACTGCCTTATTGTCATTCACAGGCTTAATGTTCTTGTGGGTAGTTACAGCTTTGGTCATCTCTTACTCATCACCTGGGTAGAGATGTACATTACCAGGGTTCATTTCTAAGCTAAAGACATGACCTGGGCATCCATAGAAAGCATTAGTGAATGTCCCCAGGGTCCCTTCAGCCACAAAGCAGCACAAGGTTTTCACACTGACATGTGCAGACTGACACCCACATGTGCCCAGGTGTGAGCACAGTGACCACAGTGCCCAGAGGGATTTCTGGAGGTGCAGGTTTTGACACTTTGTAGACAGAGAGTTCCTGGCTGGTCTCAGGTTTCCTGTCTCCGAGGAAAGGGGGCACCAATGTGCATGTGAAAGGAACTGTGGGTTCCTGCACCTGGGAGAAACTGCAGTGCTCATGTTGCTGTAGCTTTTGTGACCTATGGGTGTGAGTGAATCCAGGCTTGTAAAGGGAAGCTTTCATTTCTGCCCCTAACAGGTGGTTGCTTACTATTGTGACGGCTCATAGACTTAAAACACACTAAAGGCATGGAAAAAAAAATCCTTTTCTCTCTGTGATATATTCAGCTTGAAATTCAGTTATGGACAGGAGATTTCATTTTTCTCCACATGACTATAACTACCCTTAGAATGCTAGGAATAATATCTATTATACACTAGAAGAACAGTAAATTCCCCCAAACAAAGCACACTAGTTTAGTAACATAAAATGATTTCTAAATAAATCATAAACAAATCATGTCTACCATCTTTGTAGTAGATGTGGTTGGTAAGTATATGAAATGTAAATGTAGCTCTAGTAAAGTGTGTAGATTGTGAAAATTTGGTTAATCTTAGAATAATAGAATGGTTTTGGTTGGAAGGGACCTTAAAGCTCATCTAGTTCCAACACCCCTGCCATGGGCAGGAAACCTTCCACTAGACCAGGTCACTCAGAGCCACATCCAACCTGGTCTTGGAACAGCTCCTAGGATGGGCAGTGCACAACTTTTCTGGCCAACATATTCCATACCTCACCACTTTTACAGTAAAGAATTTCTTCTTAAATCTAATCTAAACCTACCCTCCTTCAGCTTAAAGGCATTCTCCATCATCCTATGAACTTGTGGAAAGTCCCTCTTCAGTTCTCTTGTACCTTTACATATTAGAAGGTTTCCCTGGAGCCTTCCTTCTCCAAGCTGAACAAAGTCTCTCTGCCTATCTTCACAGGAGAGGCGTTCTAGCCCTGTGATCAACTCAGTGGCTCTCCTCTGGACTCCTTCCAGAGGCTGTTTGGTTGGCAGTGCTAGCAGGGTCTGGGGAAACTGTCAGCATGTGGAGTTCATGGGCAGCTGCAGATCTCAGAACAGCACTGCTGCTGCTGTGCCTGTGCCAGCATGGGATGTGTGCCCTGTAAGCAGCACTGCTTCTGGCCACAGTCAGCACTGATCCCTCTTCACACTGCCCCCTCGCACCACCTTCATGAATATTAATTCAAAGTGATTCATAAAAAGCTTTCACCAGGCAGCAGCTGATTTCTAGTCCAGACAGCCCTCAGCAAGAGTGCCAAGGAGCTTGGCCATCCGACCTCGTGTGCCCTTCCTGCAATTCACAGCAAGTATGTCAGCACTGCCATAAATGTCACACCTCCTGTGACAGGGCTTCATGGCAGCCTCCACTAATTTTTGTCACCCTCTTAGTCACCCTTCCTCCTGGAGTCACCAGGCACTGCACTTACCTGCAGGAGCCAGGGCTGGCAGCCAAGCAGGAGGGACTCAGGGGGAGGCTTGTGCCACTTCTCTGCTCCACTGCTTTCACCTGGGTAGCAAATCTTGGTTATTTCACAATCTTCCTTGCAATAATTTTGAAAAAAAGCCTGTTAGGGAAATGGAAAATTTTAAAGAGTATTTCAGTATCCATTATTCACTTCTGCACTTACGTTTTTTTATTTAAATCCAGTGCAATTTGTTGTGAGCTCAGGAACTTCCGTTACCCTCCCGGACCAATCCCCCAAATGCACCCAGTTCTGCCCATCCAGCAAACACTGCTGGAGTCTCCAGAGTGCTCCTGCAGCTGATGCATGGCTCAACTACCACCAAAGCTGTTCTGTGGACTCCCTTTTTGGGGATCATTTGATACTAGAAAAGTAGGCATATGAACAAGGTACATTTTCAGCCAGATTACAAAATGCTCATTCTGCTCACCATGTAGAACTGGAAACAGACTTCACATCGGACCAGACTTTGGTCTGATTTGACAAGAAGTACAGGAATTTTGGTGTAGATAGGGGAATCACTGTCCTTTAAAACCCCAAGGAAGCCAATGCACCACCAGATCCAGGCATCAATCCTGCTTGCCAAGCCTTACAGAGGCTGCAGAAACAGTCACAGCCTTTGCCCAGGTGAAGGGAACTGCAAGGTCAGATCCAGCTTGAGGGGACTGAAAACCAGCACTAGCACCCAGCTGGGGTAGCCCTTGCAGACTGTGGCACCAGGCACTACTCCTGCATTGAGGGAATGCGTGACAGGCATCGCTGTCCCCCAGGTTTGATGTTTTCTTTTCATCCTTTGCTGTAATTTAACTAGAGATGATGTTAACAGCGTGCCTAATTGTACTCAAGACTTCACAAAGGCCCTGCCCCGATGATATTGAGGTTCCACAGCTTGTGTCACATAAAAAAGCACTGCCTCACACTGGCTTTGTGTTGCATTTTGACTGTACTTACTGTGATGTTTTATTATAGATTTACTTTTACTTAAATTTTCTATAGTCTGAAATATGCTTCAAATACTTCATGAAAGAAGGAAAAATAACCTTCTAATTTACCAACAAAGTCATCTCCCAGAATGAATCAGTAAAACCTCCAAGCCATTTTCAAGTAAAATGATACCACATTGCCAGAATGACAAGCACACAAGAATTGCCTCACAGATGATAAAACAGAAATGAATTTGAGAAACCTCATGTAGACTTTCTACTGTGAATCATCCATTTTTTAAAATTAATTTTAGCTGGAGTTTGAAGATAGGGTGATTCACCCCATTCTGAAATTGTTTTCTGTTTCAATACAATACAACTTTGTTTTATGCAACATCTTTTAAACAATATTGGGAGAGCAGAATAAGAATCTAATCAGTCCCAGCAGTAGAGAAAAACAAGTCTGGGGACAGAAGGCGGCATTTTCTTTCTGAGATTTAGGAAGGAGTAGAGCAGCAATGAGGCAGAGTTTTACAAAAAAAAACAAAGGTAAGGGCAAACACAATCTGTTTAAAACAAAACCCAAGGTTTCAGAAGGCAGAGAAAGAAATGGTCAGTATTAGGTAAAAAAGTAGAAATTGGGAGATATGGGCTTTACAAACAGTGAGGCCCTGGGAGCTGTTCCTTGACCATCAGGGCAGCACAGGGCTTGTGATGTAGACTGTCCATTGCAAGAAATAAGCAGGATAAGTCAGGTTTGGGAGAGCATCTCTTGCCCAAAATGAGGATGTCTGGCTTGAGACTTCTAGCAAGGAAGCTGAAACAAACCTGTAAGTTTTCTTGCTCAGACAGCCTGAGTGACTGTGGGTAGCTACCGGCTGTGACTAATGCCACAGAGGTTCTTACCGGTGCCAACACCATGCAGGTCCTGCATCTTGCAGCAGGATGTACGTGGTTGGCACTGAAGGCACTCACTCAGGTACCTCTCACCTACAAATTCAGAAGGAAAATGTTGCCTGTACATTTAATTCTCAGAGCCTTGGGTAAATGAATGTATTTGGTGAAGTCATCCCAGGAAAACTGCCAGCCTTACTGTAGCTCCTGGCTGCCCTCACAGAAAGTTCTGCGGCATATAAACAACAACAACATCATTGGTGAGGAACAAGGCACTAATCAGGTCAAGGTTTCAGGTTATTTACTTCCCTCCTAGGTAATAGTCTATCAAAATATAAACCACCCCACCCTAGTTTCAAAACACCAACAGGCAGCGCTAAGGTGGGGTAACCCAAGGGTATTCCCTCCCTTCCCTACTGTTTTCTTAACAAAACATTATTCTTGATCTTTATTCAAGCAAGAGCAGTTGAGCACAGAAACAATGCTGACTAGACCCACCTCAAAGAAAGTCTTGATTGCTGCTCTCATAAAGCATCAAACATTTCTGCATAAACACAAAAAAGGGCATTTCAGAACCAGTGAGACACACAACGGTGAACACAGCTACTGAAATAATCCTGCTGCTGCCTCTCCTGTGCATGAATACTCAAGCCTCTCTCCTGGCTTACCTGGAGGGGAGCAGACTGGACTGCACGAGGGTTTGGGTGACACCTGGTGTGGATCCCCGTGAGGGAAGCTCTGACATGCACCTCGAAGTTCTCAAGGGTTAGGGATTAAGGGCAGCTTCCCTGTGTGCCAGCTCTTTTCATTTCTAAGAGGCATCTGAGTTTTATCCTGCATTGCTGTACACTCTATAAAGCAGCAAAGAAACAAAATGGAGATATACATATATATATATACACACACACATATTTTAATTGATACAAAATATTTTAAATTTACTTAGATTTCTAAAGCAAATAAAGTGCTTTGATGTACACAAGGCTGCTTGTCATGGAAGCAGTATCCAAAAGGAAGGACATTCAATCTCTTGTGCAAGTGAAGTTAGAGAATGCAACCTCCTGGTGATTTCTCTTACCTCCTAAGTAAATCAACCAAACCTTTTTCCTGAGCCTCACAACTCCCTAAATCTCAGCCTCGGCAAGGAAGGACCATGCATGTATTTTGTAAAATCTTTTGTAAAAAGACTGCATGGGTTTTGAATTGGAAGTCCTCAAGGCATTTAATACTTCAGAAATAATATGAAATAATTTAGAAATAATATGACAAATTGTCTTTTGAGTTACTTCCTACCGTATCTTCTTGATGAAATGAGGGTTGTACGCCTTCACAGTTTTCCATTTAGACAGAATTCCACCAGTTTAATCAAAATGAAACATTAGGTACTGTTATGATCCTTATACCTTCAGATTTCCTTACTGATAACCCACATACTATCTGTTAACCCATTGCATCATTCACAAGAATAAACAACCTGGGCTCTGCATACAGGAAGCTGAACAAAAAGGAAATAGACAATATTAGTTTTCATGTACATATTTTCACCTCTGCAGAGATCAGACTGACATATTTTCACAGATCAAGGTGGTCCTTCAGATGTGCCTGTTAAGTTCCCTATGGATACAAAGAAGCATTTCCTCCTTTTAAAGTCTGAGCCTTTTTCATTTAAACCACCATTACCTCACTCCCTCTAAAGGATGGAAGTGACGGTCCATAAGAGTAGTAACAAAAGTCAGATTTACTTCTCATTCACTGCTATCATCTATACTGCAATATTAAGGGTTAGGTGCTTGTGTAATGCCAAAGATCAGCACCTCACATGTTCAAACGTACACAATGGAAGGGGCAATGGACAATATATCCATTTCCTTGGGGACGCAGACTACAAAATCCAGATTTTTTTACTTAATAAGGTAAGGAAGTCTTTCCTTAATTTCAGTAAAAGAAAGGTGTTTAATTCTCTGCTCTGCAGAGGTGGAAGCCCTCCCAGACTCTTAGCTTAGCTCATCACTTCAGGCACAGAACCACATACCCCTCCTCTTTTGAGGTACATAGATGAGAGAAGGACTCAGTGAACTCCTTCCCAATGGAAGATGCAAGCAATTATTCATAAGCAACAAACTAACAATGAGAAATTGTGGACTTTGTCCCTGCCAGAAAAGAATGAATGTGATTTAGTGTAACCAGAGGATCCATAATCAAACCACTTTTATCACTGTGGGCGTCCCAGTCCCAGCGAGGATGGATTCCCTTTCTTCACAGCAGTGCCACTGGGGCTGTTGTTTGGATTTGTGACTAAAATACACTCACAAACACACCAGTGCTTTGTCTCTGGCTGAACAATTCTTGCACAGCACCAAGGTTCTCTCCAGAAGGCAATTTGTTGCACACTTCATTTTGGTCATAGTATTAAAGACTAATTTTTCAGTCTCTCCAATAAACCTTTAGTGGGTTTGAATCATGTTATTTGGTCCCTAAGGTATTTCAGGGGCTGCTTATGAAATGTGTGACTGATTTTTGCTGAAATTATTGCAAAAAAATATTGTAACTGATAGGTGCGTTCTGAAATTCTTTTAAAGATTATCTTTCAATGAATCAATACAGGCAGAAGATTATTGCTTGGGGCATTTTGGTGAATATAGGAGAATTCCTTGAAATGTAGTGGCTAAACAGTGAGCCAGTGTAGCTGCTGGGAAGGTCAGGCACACAAGTGCTGTCCCTGGGGGTGTTTGTAAGCTGAGCACTGATCCATACCACATCCAGCCCCGGACCATGCTGGGCAGGACCTGCCTTTCCAAAGCCCTCTGTGTGCATGCACTTATTTGACCTCACCCCATAGCAATCATTAACTTTTCTCCTGAGAAAGCACAAGAAGATCTTACGTTCCCAAAAGTGAAGGTCCTCTGTACAGCAGGTATTTTTTCCTCTGCTTTCCATGCCGCCTCAGGAAATAAGCACTTGTACTTTGAACACCTCCCCCTTTTCTGATAAAACAGTTTTCCTTTGCTCTATGATACTTGTCATTCTCACGATGCTAAGTGGAAACACTGTCCTCTGCAAAAAAACCCACAACAGAGAGACAATGAAATATTGTCTCACCACAGCACTGGACAGGTGATATTTTTTAAAGCAGCTTCTGTGTTTTTTTTTTCACTGTAGCTCTGGTGTAAGTCAGCTACAAAGAGAGAAGAGGTGGCAAGAAAGTGAAGCAGCTGAACTGACAGGTAGGGAGTTTTCACCTTCTGTCTCTCAGCAGAATATCTATATTATTATTTGCTGGGGATAAGCATACTTAGAGCTGCTGACACTATTCACAAGTCCACTAGAGAGCAGCTATGCCTCACGCTCAGCGAGGTTCTGTTTTAATTCATTTCTCTGACATTTATTGCACTTCACTCATGACTAATCAGCCCTGGAAAGCTTTCTCAGTTACTAGACTGAGAGGCAACGGAGGTGTAGACTTGGCTGCTCTGATTCACACACGGGTATGTGAATGCTCACCCCCTGCTCTGAGCTGCTCTTGTTCATTCAGTGTCATTCTTGAAGAAATCTTAGCTCATAGGAGAAAAGTAAATCAACACCCTGGAGGTGCAAGTTCCTTTGAATTCCTTCAGTAAGGAATATACTGGCTTCTTGGAAAAAGCCCAGGGCGAGAGGCAGCCAAAGGGACTGTCATTCCAGGCAATGGATAAAAGAGGAAGAGAAAAATAGCTAAATAAGGTGTTTTTACTCCATTTTCACTACATCCAATAAAGTGCTGTGTAGGTCTAAAGAACTAGTAAGACACAGCAGTCCGCAGCAACTCATATTAGGCCATTTTCCACTAACTTACAGAAGATTCTAAGTAACATTGAAGAATGATTTGCACTAATGAGAAGACAACGTATTGTATGAAATAGAGTTTTATACAGAGAAGACAATTTAATGTACAAAATACTGGCTTCTCCTGATCATCTTCTCAGCCTTAATAAAAACACTGAAGTTTTCTTTCTTTAAACATCAAGGAGCAGCATAAATATAGTTTGAATTCCAAAAGTTTCACTACTTACACTTCTTATCTTTTTGTCAGAAAAAAGGAAACTACTATCTGTCCAAATAGCTGGCAAATCCACATTCCCCAGCCTGGCATGTTAATGAAATTGTCCTGGCCCTGTTAGAAGCAGATAACAATTATTAAGGCAAAAGGTCTTCTACCTTTAATTTACATTATCCTTGCCCCTTATGAACTGCCTTGAAGTGTCTGGGTATTTCTACTTTGGCACACTTGCTTACTGACCTTCCTTTTTTATATCAGATCACTTCACCCCCCTGCATCAAGTAGGAAGGACAAGAACCAACTTCAGGCTTTTTATGCCAAAGGTCTGGTTTTACTTTTGTCCTTTTCCTTTGTCCTCCATTTTCTGGAATACTGGTTACTCACTGTATATAACCCTGGTACTGTTTTTCACCTGTGAAAAAACAAAAATTTTTTTGAGCATATATACTGAATCATAAGGGTCTAAGAAAGCACAGGGAATGAGTATAAAATGTTAGACTGATCACCTAAACAAGGGAGAGCATCTGATTTTTTTAATTTGACAGAAACTATATGAAGTGGCATAAAACACACTGCAACTATTGAGATGATCAAGAAAAAAAAAGCTCACTGCATGTTAGATAATCTGCTTTAAACAATGAAGAAAGATTTCTTTCCCAGCTTCTAAAACTATTTCAAATAAAACTTCATAATTAAATACAATTAATGAAAAATTGAAATGATCATATGAAAGTGTCAGCACAGAACATTTTAATATTTCCAGTTATTTATTAGCTTTCACATAAATTGGCCAAACTTAATAAAATCAATCACAATATGATGAACAGAGCTGAGAGGGAAAGTTTGTGCACTGAACTAGGTCTAGCAATAAAGGTGAAAACAATGCAGCTCAGACAATGAGTAAGGAGAGCTTCCATGGCACATAATTTTATCAGAGGGCAGAAGCGTTTCATCAATTTAAAGGCAATTTAAAGTGAAGGGTGACATTTCTCTCAGTGTGGCCAAATCAGTCATGGAGAGGGCAATGGCAAGGAAAAGAGACAAGAAAAAAATCTACAGGGTCTGTTGCTTCTCTGCCATACTCTGCATTTTTCACAGCACCTTTGAAAACAACGTTCTTTAACCTTTCCCTGCAGATCCGCCCCAAACAGTGTTTGAAAGCACATCAGCCTCCTTTGATCTCCGGATATTGTTTTGGAAATTACATCTTTGTATCCTTTTTTTCTCAGGCCATTTCTGAGATTCTTATGAGTTTTCCTGTTCTCAGGTTTAATGCTTCCACTTCCCTTCACGTTTTTGCCCTTTGGGCAGCACTATCAAGTGCAAGTATTTTACAGCCTTTGGAGTGCCATCAGCAACCCTTCTGACTTTTCAGCTGTGCCCTCAACATAGAGATTCCAAGCCTGCAGAAGGTGAGATTTAAGACAGTTGCATCTCTTAAAGGAGGCTTGCTTAGCTACCAAGCAGAAGAGGCATTGACAGGGTTTTTCCATGGGTTGAATAACAAAGTAGTTGTGTAATCCTTATGATAATCAGAAGAGAAGGATCCAGGAGTGGAAACTGAGCTATATGGGAAGGAATGATGAATCCTAAGACATTGCTTCCGGGTAAAATCTCCATGCCTCAAAACAAAGCTAATCCTTGGTTGTCTGCCTATCTGCATATCTTGCAGTGATAATGGGAAAAATTTTCAAAAGCTACCATTGTTCTGCGCTAGGATTTTCAGTGCCTCCATGTTTGCCTTTTGGTTTCCCATGAGTTAGTTCAGAGAAATAGCACTGTCCTGCTCAAGGAACGGGTATCAGTTGTAAAGTCTGCAAGAAGCTCATAAGTAACAGGCAAGAAAAATGTACTTGTCCAGAAGAGTATTTTTAGAGACCAATTTTGCTACTTTCTTGTATTTATCTACAGATGCAGTCATCATATTTACTGCCTCAGGTTTCTGAAAAGAAAACACAAGCAGGACAAGACACCTTAATTTTCCAGTCAAAGGTACAATGTTAGAGTAATATTTTTAATGTTTTTTTTTCCTTGAAAAAGAACAACTCTCCTAAACAGACCAGTGAGATAGTAATGAGGATTTAAAATCTATGGTCTTCTATTGATGGTTTGATATGGAAATTACTGAAAATTATTAAGATGAATCTTGCAGTCGTCCCTCTGAAATAGCTAAGTGGGTGATCACACTTTCAATCTTTATTCACACAGAAGTCTTTGACTAATGTTTCAGACAGATTTTGACACTCCCACAAACACGCTGAGTAGTTCTTTTCACACAAATAGTAATTTCATTTACATATCAGCAAGAAACTTTGTTTCATTAACTTGAATGTTATTTTTCTTCTCCTTTGTTTTCTATTCAGAGGTCTTTGCTCATTTTTAATTCATTCCCATAGATTCACTTAGAGGGAATGGTGTACATGGGAACTTGCCTGGCAGAGGCAAAACTGTTGTTGGTGAAAACTCAAAGTTTGTTCAGTCACTGCAGCCACTGCTGCCGACAGTGAAGGGAAGGGGATTTACCAGTATTAGAGGTTCAAGTGCTCTGTATTGCTACAGCTCAGCTTTCTGGGGAGTTACAGGATGGGAGGCACTCACCAGAGCACAAGGGAGGACAGTGAGAGAAGGAATGAAGGCTCATATAGGTGGGTCCATGGCTCTCCTGGCTCCAGTTAAGTGATGATTCTGTGATCCTGAGAATCGATTCACTGCATGCAGCATGGAATTTAACTACATACGGAAAAGCACACAACTGATCAACTGTTCAATTATGTTTTGCTGTGATTGCTACTGCTTCTGCTGCAGCTCCCTCTCTGTCCTACTTTTAGATTCTTTAGTCCTGGATTTTATAAATTTATTTATTTAGACCACCTTTTCAGACTACAGATACTGCTGGTTACCTTAAATGGTACTGGTACCATTTATAGTATATAGTTTATTTGAAATTATCTTACTTAGCTGTTTGGGTTTTTTTAAATCAAATTCTCAGCTGTAAGATTTTTATTTTATAATGCCTCCATCACTGCCCACAATTACTTAGTCTATTCATCTCCACACTTGAGAAAATGCTTTCCTTTCACATCTGGCTCTCTGTATTTAATTTAAAATTTCCTTCCTAGACCTTAATCATAACGAAGAATATCTTGATTTGTCTCACTTTTTGAGGTCAAAACATGCTCACAGTGCATCTTAAAACATTTCCATTACTGTTTCCACTGAATGCAAGGAAAATATGTTGACTTCATTAAAAAAAAAGAATACAATTGAACCAGAGATAATTTTCATAAATTAGATGTACAGATTTCACAGCTCAGAAACAAGGATGTCGAATGTGTCCAGCCTATACAGCCTCCTACACAGAAACCACAAGGTTTCAACGACAAGTCAGTGAAACCATAGCATTCAGCTTTTTATCCAAGGCAAGCTCTACCCAACAGGTGCTGCTGCCTTGGTGTGCTGACTGCTCATACAATAGTTTTTCCAAGGTTCGCTTAAGGTGCTGACCTGTGAAGAGAAATGAAACTCATTATGCAAACAACTGTGCTATATAGCTTCTCAAATCTGTATGTGTGTGCACATAACAAATGTGCACGCACTGGCACACACATCCCTGCTAAAGATGTGTCTACTTACAGACGAAGACAGAGACATCTGGAAAAAAAGGTCATACAGAAAAACTGTTTTTGCAAAGTTACTAGCTTATCTGTCAAGGATAGCACGAGCTAGTCACCTCAGCATTCTTCAACCTCCTGTAAACAATTAAGCGGCAGATCGATTTATGAAGTTAAAAGTCATAACTAAGTGCATTTCATTACCAGAGCAATTAGTGTATGAGAAACAAAATAGTATTCCCATTTAAGAGAATTCTAGACTAGTATAGCTACTTCTGCATCAGGGCTTTTATTGATAAAACTGCCTGAAAAGTAACAACAAATCCTGTCTGAACAATACCATCATACCTTCAGGAGTCTTAAATGTAGACAAGGGTGCAGAGTTAAGATTCTCCTAAACACCCTTCCATAAAATGATTCTGCCAGAATAATGAAATGCTGTCTGCACTGGCACCAAATTGCTCTTCCTGGGACAATGCTGCTGAGTGGGAGCCACTGGCCCCCTCAGTCCCACGTGCTAAGGAGGCACTTGTTGCACAGAAGATCACAGTTGTGTTCAATAGCAAAGCCAGTAGAAGGGGAGTTTGGGACTTCTGGCAACTCATTTCTATTTGCAAATTTGTTAGGTGTGCTAAGGACAAAATGGGTTGACAGTGAAATGATCGCAATCAAAACAAAGCTAAACAAACAAACAAACTCTCAAGGCTTTTTCAAGAGGGATTTCACTGTAATGTCCCAAGGCCCTGTAACAGAAGCCCCTCAGATTGAGACAAACTGTGACACAGAGTAGCAGAGAATCTGAAGTAGAAATTTCTTTACATGGCTTTGCTGCTGAGAAACCACCTGCATTCCTACAGCCCGAGAACTGCAGAGGTGGCTTCTGCCTCAGCCTTCCCCTCAGCTATGCAGTGAGTGTGACACCAAAGCCTCTCCTCTGCTGCAGGAGCTGAAGTGCAGCACATCTGCTGGCTGATCCAGTGGTCTGCGGCACACACAGTGCTGGTGCTGAGGGCAAGCTGAGGAGTTGGTGTGCAAGCAAGGACTTGGAGCCACTCCAACAGGAGGCAGACTGCATCCTCCAGTGCAATGTCACACTGCTCCTTTGCCCTCACTACTTCTTGCTGTGCCAGAGGTGCCCCAGCACCATGAGATGTGCCACTGTCCTGGGAAGACACAAAAGAAAGGGCAGGAGAACTATGTGACTGAATTCATAGGATTTGGAATCAACACTATCATTAAAAATAATTCTATTAGAAACTGAAGTATAAACACATATACATAGATGAAGGAGGCTACAATCTGTTGTATTTTGGTAGTACCTGAAAACCAGAAAGCAGAACTAGTCAGAAGTAAGTGGTATTCAGTCATCTGCTTCTACCAGTAATAACCATAATAAAAAGGAGAAAATTGCATTTTATATTGAAGATAACTTTATGTAGAGGGTATTAACAAGGCCATATCAGAGCAGATCTGCTGAAGGAGGGAAAAGGGGCCACAGCCCCACAGTGGCTGTGCCCTGTGTTTAGCTTTAGACTGTGTAAGAGGGGAACAACTGCACTGCTGTGGAGATCCCACACCAGCTCAGAAGCATCACCAAACCCGGGGAATGACTTCCAAAAGAATCTGTAACATCATACTTTTAATTCTGTTCTCAAACCTCAAACTGTAGTGTCGTGATGATCACCATGCAAGGCATGTCAGGATATAGGGAGCCCCAGCTGCCAGTGGCATAGTTATCTATGCACCAGACACATCCATCTTGAGCCTATAACGGTTTGGAGGTTATTTGTTTTATGCTGCTGATACTGTAACACAGAACAGACTGTAACATACTTCTGTTCATTAACAGAATGGTAAATGAACAAGGAAGCATTTTTCATTGTGCCATTCTGTATCCTCCATTCACTGTTCAACACCTGCGTGTATCTTTTCTGATTTTTCTTTCTCAACATTTGGAATGAACATGACACACACACTGTTAGGTTTCAGCACTACCACATCCCTGCTTTTCACACTGTAGGCCTGTCTCTTAGTGGAATCACTGGGAAATGTGTTGGGAATGCTGAGAAACAGATAACACTCCTTGGTAGACAGGTTGTGCTCTGTGGGCCATCCTTCTAAGGACACCTGCAGGCATGCAATGCATCAAACTCCTGAGCAGCAGAATCCTGGCTGCCACACAGAGCAGGAGCAGTGACTTGCCCCAACCTCTCCCCAGCTGTGGCTTTCAGCTGAACAACTTCTTTTTGCCCTCAAATTTTTAAGAGAATTGTGGTAGCCAAACATCCTGTCAGCTGCTGCCTTATCTTCTGAACGTGGCTGTCCTCTGGTAACGGGGCAAGATTATGAGCACTACCGTAAAGAAGAATGAAGCTCTCTATGAAAGCTGGAACACAGCTCAGGCACAGCTCTAAGCTCTTAGTTACAGAGATCAAACTGTTCAGGATTTTGCAGGAGTTTTTAACTGAAATATGAAAGGAACTGCATGATATGGCTGACTGCAGCAGCAGAAGATCTCACTTGGTCACCCAGTGAGGCTTCTTCCATCCTACAGGCAGAGAAAGTTGTGACCCAGGGGGTGGGAGGCTGCCCCCAGTACTAAAGGAGACTTAAAAGGATGTGCCCACAAGAGGACAGTTCTGAATATCTGGCTCTGTGCAGGGTGGGTCTAAGCTTGTCTCAGGCTCTAGCTGTTGACAGGATGTTTCCTCAGCACAGTTTGCCATTAGTAGTTGGTAAGGACACAAATACACACAACTGTGTGCCTAAAAAGCATTACTGGTTTCACCTAGGAGCAGGATGGGAAAGAAATTGGCTACAAGTTAGCCCTAGAGGAACATTATGGAGAATGTAAATGGTTTTATATTGTTGCCTATTAATATTTTAGTGTCTGTGCCTCCACATTCAGAGTTATATTTGCTCTGATTTTTATAGCAAATAGAATTTAAGAATAGATTTTTTTCCCCAATTTGGGTTTTCTCTTTACAAAGCAAAGTTAAAAGACCAAAGAATTATAACAAAACTTGTAATAGGAAAATAAGATTGCAAAGGGGTAGAACCAACTTGCAAAGCTGTCAAAACTATTTTGAAGACTAGTTTTTCTAAATCTGTTTTACAGGAATCTTCTTCCTAGTCTCCCATTTTCCAGCATAACTCTGTCCCCTTGTCTCCTACAATCCCCCCCAAGTCACATATAGTACATACATGAAATGTCACAAACCTAAGTTATAAAAATTCTTTGAAAGCAGCCCTGTATATTACAGACTTTTTTGGCTGAACCATAGCAATGACTAAGCCATGGGAAAAGCCTCCATTCAGCTCTCCTGTAAAGGAAAATGTGGGTGGGGGAACCGGGCTTTCAGGGTCGAAGTCATGCAGCTCTTGGGTGGCACCATCGCAAAGAGGAAAGAGGAGGACTCATCCCGGCGGGGCAGGGCCGGGAGGTTTCTCACATTTCCACTTTCCAGCCATCCCTGTGGGGCCGAGCCGGCGACAGTGTGAGAGAGGCTGTCATTGTTTGACTCAGCATGTTCCTAAGCCACAAGAGAGCAGTGACGTATATAAAAAAACTTGCTGCTCGCTCTTATCAGATAAGAGGGATATCAAGGAGTTTTCTCCACTGCCTAGACAATAGAGACAGTCCTCCTTTTGTCCTTGCATTTCACTTTCTCTGTCAGCATGGCTTCCTTGATGCAATTCTTGAGGCCTTACAGCCTCTAACACAAAAGAGAAGGCTTTACAGCACCTTTAGAGACCTGATATGCAAACACAAGTTACCACACTCTCAGATGCCCATTGTTTAAATTCCCATTTACTCCACCAGCTTTAAAACTGATCTCAGATGTAAGTGGCTTCATTTGGAGTAGCTCAGACATAGCCATTTCACCTCCCATGATTTTGGTGGAAATCTGCCTCTGCCCCTTCAAGCCCAGTGCTTCTGAAAACACATGGAGAGTTACCCTGTGCATTAACTGAAGTTTTTAAGTGGTTCTGAAGTTGTCTGGACCAGCAAAAACCTTCAGTGATCTCTTTGCATGAAATGCTGCCAACCACTACATGATGTCACAGCTAATAGAGTCCTGTTACACATCCAAGTGGAAAGTTCCCAACCTGTCAACCAAATAAAGATGAATAAATGGCTGACAGTGCTACCACAACCACCAACTGTATCTGGGCTCAAAGAAACTTCCCAAAAGAATGCACAGTTGAAATACTGACAATAAGATGTAAAAGCAAACATTATCACCAACCTATTTCTTTACTATGAACACTTCCAATAGTAAATCAAAGTGGACTGAGGATAAATGAACATTCATCCACATTACCAAGCAACAACCCACAGAAAAGTGATGGTAAAGAGGAACAGAGACAAGTTCCCTCTTTGTGTAAATAACATCACTGCTGGAAATAATCTCTCTGTGCTCTCAGCAGCCGCAGGGAGGTGTTGGACAACAGACAAAAAAAAAAAAAATTCACAATGCTTTACAGGAATGGGATGGAGGGAGAGAGGATAAAAAGTAGTATTGGTCACCATGTGGTCTCAAACCAAAGATGCTGTTGATTTCCTTTAATGAACCCTAGCCATAAATTAACAGACATTTCAAATAAGACCTACTGAGATCCTCTGTACTTCAGTGCAGCTGTGCCAGTTATCTAAAACTATTTTAAGATGAATCCGTAGCGGGGGGGGAAGAAATCATCACACTACCTTTTCTTCAAGAAATAAAATTTCAGATTATGTGGTAGAAGAAAGTATTTTTTTCTTACTTGTTTCAGTTCTCATTTTTCAGAATTTCTGTTCTATTGGGTGTTAGTAGCTACCCCTTTCACCAGCAGAGATTCTGTGTGTGCATGCATGAGACTCTGAGTGCAGTTATGTGTATTTACACATACACCTATAAAATTTGTTCCTTTAGGCTATTCATTATCTGGTGAAAAATTACTTAAGCACATAAACAGCATAGAGTAAATAATTTGTACAGAGAAAAGAAACATGCTTGAGTATGTCAGACAGAGCTCTCACCAGCTTAAACGCTCATTTTTAAATGAACAGTGAACAAGCGACCCAGCCTGTGACAGCCCAGATTCACCCACCAGACAGATTTATACAGATGCATTTTACACAATGTCAGCATATTACACAAGTTACCAGACATCCAGCTGGAGTCTAGACTCTGTGTAGATTTTGTAAAGCATCCCCAAAAAGCCATCTGGAATCTTCAGATTTTCAGAGGAAATGATTTAACTTGACAGACACATGACCATCTTTTTATTAATCACAAGTGAAGTTGCCGAAGTGACTTTTACTGCCCTTTACTAATTCCACATAGGAACCCTTCAACGGTATTGATAGTAATTAAATAATGATAATTCATAAAAGTAATTTAAAGCTGTCTTCCCCCTCTTTGTGATGAAATATCAAGATCAGTGATTTTAAAATCAACTGATTCCTAGAGCTGGAAGTCCAGCAACTCCCTACTGCCTGCAGAGACTTCTGTTTGGACTTCATACATTCTTCTACCTTCCCAAGGAAATTCTCAGCTGCTGAAGGATGTAACTGAACGTGTATAGGTGACACAAGAATTGATCCCTGCCACAAGCAAGAGTGTCCCTTGGGCCTGACTCACCAGGATTTAATCCCTGCTCTTCCAGTACTGCTCCCCTCTTGGTAACGGGCATGCTCCAGGCATTTATCTCTCCCAGGACCATGTATCTCCCTGCAACCTTCACTCCCAGTGGATATGTCCTCCACAATGTTGTTAATATATCTGCTACTGGTGCCAAGCAAATATAAAGCAAATTTCAACTGGTTTAAACACTAAGATGAGCTCACAGCTCTAACACAATCCAAGCTGAGAGTGAAAAAGCCACAGTTCTTAGATGTCAGGAGGAAATAGCTAACAAACACTCCCTGGAGCCATAAAGTAAAATAAATACATATAAATTTTGAAAGAAGTCCTGTCATATTTCTCCAGAACAGTACAGAAGACCTGCAGATGGACTGAAGAGATTCACTGCTGTATGACACAGAAAAAAAAAGTGCAGAATCTTTGTTTACCTAGGCCAGTGGTTTCTAAGTACCAACGTTTTAGTACGTTCATTTCTTGATTCAAAGTGAAAATGGGAATTCACCCTTCTCTTTTTTTCCTGCCCAATGTGCAGATGGGGCACATTTTCTTTCACTCCATCAATCCCTGCCCCCCTACGCACAAGCTCGCATACATGCACCTAGCCAGTGGAAAAGAAAAAAGGGTTACTCATTAATCCATTCTACAAAGCTTTCCAAACTGAAATGGGTGGGTTCTCCATCTCCAGCAGGGAGCAATATATAGATAGGTGCAGAGCTTACCTGAGCACAGCTCAAACTGGAGTGTTACACTTGAACAGCACAACTTTTCTCCTGGCACATTTTAAAATATTACTCATCAGGATGAAGAGGATGATTATTTTCTGCATGTTTTTCTTCTGCTCCACTATGGTGCTGACTGCAGCTTCACCCAGAACAGTAAAATACAGACAGATTCACCAGAAAATTGAACAGTTAGAAGCTATGGTGAAAGATAAGGTAAGTGATGGTATTTGTCATAATATTGAAATTACTTCCAAGCATTATGTATTGCTTAGTACATATCTTGTGAGGGACATCACTTTCAAATGTTTCAACTTTTCTAACTTAGATTTGTTTTATTTTAGGATGCTGAATTGCTGCATACACCAGAAAACCCTTTGGTGAGATTGCTTTAACATTTTTTTCATAATTACATAATTTTGATTTTGTACTGGTTTATTCCATTGACAAATAGAAGATGTCTTCTTCTTCTTCTTCACATCTCTGACCTAGTACTCTTAATGCAAGCTAGACTGAATAAGAAAATACTTTTTAAAGCTCCTTTCTCTGCATTTTTAATGGCAGAAGTGTTTATATTTTGGCATCACAATTACTGTTTTGCTATTGTATGTGTATCATAACCCACCATCAGACCCAGAGTTGTACATAGTCCATTTAATTAAGAAATAGTGCTGAGAGTGAGGACTCATACAAGAGCCAGATGAGCAGCAGTGCTTTTGGGAATGCAGGTATTTGGAGTGGAGGTGCCTCCAGCTGCCATGAGCTCCAGCACGGCAGAGCTGCCCCTCTTCCCTCCCACTGGAGCCAAATGGCAATAGTGGCACTGCAAGGCAATGTCACTGTGCCTCCTCTCATGTGCAGTCACACTGCTCTCTCTGAGACTATTTGTGCCAGGGTTGTGCTACCAATAGGAAGACAAAACTGCACCCACAAAATATTCTCTTCAGTTTATAACTAGTTAAAAATACAAGAGCAGCTCCCTGTGAATCCCTTTTAAATACAGATACTTATTTATACATTATTTAGTGCTGATACTTTGCATCTTCCAAGGTTAAGATTTTATATACAGTGAGGCACCAAGCCTGTGCACTCTCAAAAGTGGTAGGAGGTGTGAATTTAAATGCTAATCATAGTAAAATTGTATCTTAAAAACTTAGAGGGTAAATGCATCCTACTTTGACAATCCCTCAACAAGCAACTGAGGTCTAGAGCAACCTGTGGCTATCTAATACTATACTTATGTTATCAGCTGTCTTAAATTTTTGAGCCCTATTTTGTTGCACAAACAATTTTATTGACATGCATAAGCGATCACTATGCATTACTACGCTGTAAA
>VZUA01106710.1:0-11010 GCA_013401035.1 Horornis vulcanius
TCAGAAGTTTTGTTGTGGAGGGGGTTTAGGGGGATTTGGGTGTTTCTTTGGAGTTAGGGGGTTGGAAAGGGTTTAGGGGTTTTGTTTGGATTGGGATTCGGGGTTCTCAACTGCATGGGGAAGTTTGAGGATTTCACTGGAAGTGGGATGTGGGGTTGGGGTTTGGGGTTCTCAGCTGCATGGGGGGATTTGGGGGTTTTGTTAGAGTTGGAGCATTGGGGAGGATTTTGGGGTTTTGTTGAGGTGGGGATTTGTGGAAATCTGAGTAGAGGATTTGGGATTCTCAACTACATAGGAAGATTTGGGGGTTACATTCAATTTAGGAGTGGATTTGGGATTTCCATTGGGATGGGGACTTGGGGGGTGGTGGAATTCCTGCCTCCATGGAGGGAGTTTGGAGTATTCATTAGGATGAAGACTTTGGAAAGGTTTGGGGTTTTTTTTTGTCAGGGTGGGCCGTGAGGGGGATTTGTCATTTCCATCTGTGTGTGGGGTTGGGTTTTCATTAGATTTGGGGTTTTTATTGGAACAAGAGGAGTGAGGATGATTTGTTATTTCAGCTTACATAGGAGTGATCTGGGGGGTTGCACTGGAGCTGAGCGTGGATTTGGGATTTTTATCACCGTGAAGATTTGTGGGGGATTGGGAGCTTTAATCTGGTTTGTAAATTGATTTTGGATTCCCACCCACATGAACAAGGATTTAGGATTTCTGTTTGGATGCAGACTTGGGGATCTCTTTGGGATTCCTACCTGCATGGCAAAAATGTGTGGGTGCTATCAAGATGAGCATTTGGAGCTGGATTTGGGATTTTCATCTGGATGGGGGCTTGGGGTTTGATTTCAGATTCACATCAAGGTGTGGGTTACTTGAGGATCTTCATCCAGACTGGGTTCATTTTGTGATTCTCAGCAGGGTTTATTTGGAGTTTTCATCTGGAGGTGGGATTCACTCGGGATCACCTTCTGCACATACACTGACCCCTCCTCTTTCCCCCAAAGAATGTACATTTTCACAGGATGTTTTCTGGGAAAGATTTGCACCTGTTTGAGAATGTCTGAAAGGAAGCCATGCCCCCAAAGAAAGAAGGACAAAATTATGATCAAATCTTGGTTTTGTATTGAGGCACTGAAAGTTGTTTTGTGGTGTTCAGGCAAGGAGTGCTCACTGCAGCTAGGAGGAGACAGAAAATAATCTCAGGGCTTTGCACTGAGCCTCCTCTTGGCTCTGCTGGATCCAGCTAAACCAGGAACCTTCCCAGCCTAGACCCAGAGGTGGTAAAGATGACCTTCACACCAAAAAGGATTTTTCAAGTATGGTTTTCTCGATGCCTTCAGTTAAAGGTAGATTTTATTCTTGTTGCAAGGCCACCTTCAGAAGATGAGGACATGCTTGGGTTTGCTGGCTCAGCCCTCCCTGCATTGCATGTTGAACCCAGAAAAGGTTTCTTGTCCTGATTTAACTTCTGGGTCAGTGCAGAGAGATTTTCCAGGTGCTTCAGCCCAACCTCCCCTCTTCTTGCTACAGCAGTGCACTACAGAGCACCCAAAACCTGTGAAACTCGAGTTGCAATAAATGAATGAAAGTGTTGGTACACATTATTAATCCTGCCAGTATCAGAGAGGCAGTTCTCTCTCTCCCTGAGAAGTATTTTTAAAAAGAGATGCCATCCACACTCTCCCAATTTTTGGTGTTAACTGCTAAGCCAAGACAGCCCAGGGAAGAAACCTGGGCTGCTTCAGTAGAGCAGAGACCCTGGGACAGAGAGGAGGGAGGTGATGCTGAGCTCCTCACACTCTCTGTTTATGGCACCAGTGCCCATAAAACACTGCAAAAATATCCTGTGTCTCATTGCCTGGGAGATGGGGGTTTCCCCAAGGTGTGTTGGGTCTCCTCTCTAAATGAGGGCTGTGGGAATAACAGATAAGAACAGAGCTCCCTTGGCAGCAAGCTAAGGAAAACAGAACAGTCTGAAATCCTCTTAAAACTCAGGCTGGATTTGGTTTTATTGTGTGATGTTTGTAGCTGATGAGAGTTAGGAGGAGAATTCTGTCTGGTTGGTCCCATCAGCAGATCTGGGCTCTGCTGGTCCTTTGGCCTTGGGCAAACAGGAAGGAGCCTCACCCCCTGAGCATCTAAATCCTTCTAGATTGCAGATTTGGGTGTAGGTTTTCTCTTAATTATCACAAGAGGCACCCTGGCACTTACAGAGGGAGTTCTGTGAATTCTCAACAGACTTGTTGGACGTAGAGCTCTTTTGTTTCCTCAGACCTTGGCTGCTGGCAATTACCAGTGGCTGAAACAACAGCACAGCCTCCACTTCTTGGAAAAAGGGATTCATCCAGAAACAAGGAGCTAAGCCTCCTTTTCCAGGTGGGCAGCAGGAAGGTCTCCCATTATTCCTGCTGCTTTGCAGGGTACAGGAGCCTTCCCACCCATGCCAGCTCCAAATCTGCCTCTGCTGCAAAGGGGATAATTTCTGAGGGTGTCAGATCAAGGCTATGAATCATGAGCAGCTAATGGCAAAAAGAAAGGGATATTTAGCATGACTGCCTCAAAAGCTGGGTGTCTGATGAAGTACATCCCAACCATCAGCTGGGAGGAAAGGTCAGGAAAAATCCCTAATTTGGGAAACTGGGCATTTTCTGGGGGTGTCAAAAAGGCATCAGCGTTTCCCAGAAAGATGGGAACAGTCTCTGACACCTCAAGACATGCAGCATTGCTAGCTAGGAGCTTTATCACGAGTTGCCCAGCTCAGGAGGTTTTCTTAAATACCAAAATCACAGGGCCAGGAAATTATGCAGAGGCTTTTGCTTTCAACTCCAAACATGAATGTCTCAGAGGTGAAGGGAAACCCTTTGGAGAATAGCCTGCACAATCTGTCTGGGAAGTGGGAGCCAAAAATAAGAATTTACTTTAAAATTTATTGTTGACATTATGATTATTTAAAATCTCTTGGGCTTAAGTGAGTCAGGTGTGTTTTTTAATCCTGACACTGATGTGGCTGCACACAAGCTCACATTTACCTGGGTCCATGTGTTCCAGCCAAATATTTATGTAAGGCTGTGAAAGAGCAGCACAGGGAGTCAGTGGTTTCAAGGTATGCAAGTCAGCTGGGCTGAAACCCTCTCAGGAGGAGGAAGACTCCACATGACACAAGATTTCCTTGTTGGAGAAATCTCAAAATGTTTTTGTGATTCCCCAAAGGGTACAGACACCCCATTTCTTCTGCAGTTTAGAAGAAAACTGGACAAAGGGGAAGAAAACATGAAGCAGGAGTTGCTCTTTGTGCTTCACAGTGCTGGGATAAATTCCCCAAGACAGTTTTATCTTCTCTGCACCTTGTAATTCCTTCTTGGCTGCGTTCAGATTCGTCACAACATTTGACTGACGTCTCCAGGCAGCCTGACAATATTTACCTCCTCTCACAGAAAATGACCGAGGGAAGCCTGAGCAGCTTGAAAATCCTTGGGCTGAGATCCAGCCTGGGATCATTTAACTTGCCAGTAATCCGATTTTATTGAATGTCGTCACCTATCTGCTTGTGCGACTGGGCACAAAGTAATAATGTTTGGAATTCAAATTTGGGGTTAAGATGGGGAAGATGAAGGGCTGATACCTCTGATGTGAGTAACAGTGTGAGCAACAGCCTGTGGACTCCTGGGTTGAAGATCACCAGAGGCTATTTCAGGAAGGAAAGCAAAAAACAAAAACAAAACAACAACAAANGGAGTCAGAAGTGTCACGTGGGAGTCTGTTCCTTAGCTTGGACCTAACCCAGAAGAAGGAAACAAAATGCAGCTTGCCTCAGGAGCAGGAATTGTCTTGAGGAAGCCAAGAACAGCCCGGGATACTGCTCACAATGCCAGCTGTCTTTTCCTGAACTTCTGTGAGTGAAGAGGCAAAAATCCTCTTGGTATTAGACAAAGATTTACAAAATCCAGGTTCAGCCCTTAGTTCTGAAATAATCCCCTGGTCTCAGCTGTGGTCTCATTTTGAAGACTTCTGTTTTTCCACTTTTCTCTGCACTTGTCCACTCAAACAGGTGTAATTTCTCATTCTCTTGGTTTAACTTTCCAAGAGAAAAAGCAAGGACCCTCATTTTCAGCAAGCTGCCAAGGTTCCTGCTAGGGAGCCTGCTGCAGTGTTTAGCCACCCTCTTGGTAAAGAAATGCTTCCTCATGTCCAGTCTGAACCTCTCCTGACACAGTTTTGAGCCATTCCAACATGTCCTGTCACTGAATGTCAGGGCTTAGAGCTCAGCACCTCCCTCTCCACTTCCTCTCCTCAGGAAAGTGTAGAGAGCAATGCAGACCCTTGTCCCAAGGGCACACTGAGAGGATGACTCCTGCNCTCATGTCCAGTCTGAACCTCTCCTGACACAGTTTTGAGCCATTCCAACATGTCCTGTCACTGAATGTCAGGGCTTAGAGCTCAGCACCTCCCTCTCCACTTCCTCTCCTCAGGAAAGTGTAGAGAGCAATGCAGACCCTTGTCCCAAGGGCACACTGAGAGGATGACTCCTGCTCCAAAATCCCTTGTGTTCTTCCTCCCCACAGACTCCTGCAGAGGTCTGTGGGCTGTGAAGGATCAGTGGAAGAGCTCTAAAAGGAATTTGGGATGGATTGAGCCATTTTTGCTGGACAAGGGATCAGCAATACTTCCTTCTAGATGGAGCAGGGGAGCTCATTGAAGTCCCAGTTTGGATTCAGTGGGATTTTCCCAGGATGACCCTTGGGTGCAGCACACCTCTACAACCTAAATATTTTCTGCCACTTGGGCACACGCTGCTCTCCCAACACCAACTCCACATCACTTGGGAGTGGCTTTGCCACCACCTCTTCCCTCTGACAAGGATCTGCCCCAAAAAAACCCTGGAAGTTACCAGGGCAACCTGCAAAGGTCCAGATCATTGTTAGGGGCTGCAGCAGCCCTGAGGAATTCACTATTTGTTTTAGAGATAAAAGCTGCAACTTCCACACATTCTTCTTCAGTTTCACTCTCCATTAAGTGCATTGCCCTGTCATAACAAAGCTCGTTGAATTATTAGAGATGAGGGGAATTTTTTGGAGACTGGAATGGGGAAGGGGTTGGGAAGGAGCTTGTGGTTTGTCTTTGTGGATCCCCTCCACAGAGCATTTAGGATGTGTTGGGGCTTTGTGAGAGTGTCAGGGGGACAGTGAGGGCTGGGAGTGAGGGCCAGAGGGTTGGGTTGGGTCAGGTAGCCTTGGGCAAACCCCTGTTTGTTTGTGTCTCTGTCCTGGACTGTGTTTCAGTTGCTGTCCTCCTGTTTTCCTTGTGCTTTTTCAGACATGGATAAAAATTAAAGAGGAAAGAAGGGGTCAAATGAAAGCCTCATGCCCCACAGTAGTTGTTGACCTCTCTAGTTCCTCCAGCACTATCAAAAATCTTTTTTCCTCTTCCCCACTCCAACATCCACCATGTGGCTGGTGCTCCCAGCTGCCTTGTGAGCAGTTTCCTTCATGCCTGGTGCAAGCCATGGGTTGCTGAGACATGAAGCACCTCAAAGGTTTCCTTCCACCCCCAAACCCCTCCCTGGGGTATCAGTGTGGCTGTTGTGTACCCTGTCATCCCAGCGCCCCAAATCCTTATGCTGGTGTTTGTTTGTTTGTGGTAAATTAAGGTGAGAAAGGTGCTTTTGGACAGGGGAATTCACTTCTGTAGTGGGAGCCCAAGCTAGGGCAGATGAGTCACTTCTTGCACTCCTAAGTCTCATTTCTCATGCTCATGTTGGTTTAGTTTTTAAAATGTGATTTTTCTCTTCCAGTTCCTCAGTTTCCTAACACAAGCTCCAAGTTACATCCTGCATCTCAACAAGATTAACAAGAGGGTCATGGGCTGGGCCTATGAAAGGTTTTGACATTTACAGAAAGAACGTGCAGTGGAAATAATAAATGTTACTATTTCCATGAACTAAAGCTTCATACAGATAAACACATTTTCTCTTTTTTTTCCTTAACAGTGAGGGGTTTTTAAACACTCTATGTGAAGCTCTCCTACTTAAAGACAAGGCTGAAAACAAACTGGGAGCTAATTGAGACACTGCTTCCCTTTTATTTTTCTGCTTCCATGTTTCAGTGAAGACTAATTTAAGGGACATTCTCCCAGTTAGTGGAAATGCGTCACTCTCATCAGCAGTAATGGGAATTACAGGAGGATTGCAAGGTTGACAAGGATGGAGCTAAATTTCCCTGCAGAGACAGGAGAATTCCTGCTTGCATCAAAACCTGTGGACAAAGTATTCTTCAGGAGAGGATGGCTGAAGCTCTCTCCCCCTCCAGTTGCAAAAGAATAGGAATAAATATCCAGGGGAAAAGGGGAAATGAGGTGAGGTAGCAGGAGAAATCTCCATCCAGCCAGTTCCTCACCATTCCCGAGGTTCTGTGTAGATGCCCACACCAGCAGCAACCCCAGAATGACAATTTTTGTGTGTTTGAAAAGAAAAGACAGCTCAGAGCTTTCCAAGCAGCTGGGAAAGGAAAGACTATGAAGGTGTGAGATCCTGTCATCCTCTCCCCTCTGCTGGTGCTGGGACTCCCAGCCAAGTGCTGACCCTGGGGAAGGTTTGTGGAGGTTTCCCTGCTGCACTTGGGTACTGGTGATCTGTGATGGCTTTAACTTCTTCTCTGGCACTGGGATTTAGGACAAGTTAGGCAGGAGTTTTTAACCCAAATCACCCCAAATGTGGAGTTGATTCAGCTTAAGCCAAATCTTCTGCCCAGACACTGGGAAATTGTAGCCAGGAGACCTTGTGCAAACACTTCACCTCCTTGAGATCAAGCCAGCCTGGAGGCAGAATGCCTGCAGCCTCTACCAGCAAAAAGAAATTCTTCTTTTAGCCTGGGACATTGGCAATGGGATGGGATTTATTAGAGCTAAGGAATATTACTGTTCAATCCGTGGTTCATCTTGATCTAAGAAAGCTCAAATGGATTCAAAAGCTGCCTTTTGCTCAGTGCTGTGCAAACAGGCATGGAGAGCATTCCTGCCCCAGCACAGCATAAAGCCACATCCTCTTGGCTGTGTTAAGGATGTTAATGAGGTTCCTGGGGAGCTGACATTTCGTGAAGGACAATTAGCAGCATCCACAACCCTCCACCTTGGTATTTCACATCAGACACAGCCCTGCTTCGTGCCTCAGCTCTCTGCTACCTGCAAGAAGAGGGATTCAGCTCACAGATGCAGGAGCTGAAGGCAAAGGAGTTGCTCTGTCCTAAAAATGTCAGTTTTGGCTCTCAGGTTGAGCATCCTGCAGGAGGGAGATCTGCAAGGGCAGTCTGACACTTGCACCAGTCAGGTGCACACCCCGCTCTCCCTGGCTCTGCAGTGTGATGGGCTGCAACTCTACCAAGATAGTAAGAAGTGTAAAAAGCCAGAGTGGAGAGAAAAAGAAGAAAGTTAATAAATAAATCCCCAGCAATCTGTGGTTTGTGGCCTGGTCTCCTCTCTCCAGGGTGGTCGGTGGGAAAGTTGAGTGTCCAGGAGAACACTCCAGATGTGGTCTGTGTTTCACTCTGCTGAGATTAACAATAAAAGGAAATTCTGGGAAGAACAGGAGGCTGGGCTGGACCTGCTCCTGTCAGAAATATGGTGGGAAGGCCCCCGTTGTGGGGAGAGCTTTGCTGAGTTTCTGGGACTGAAGGAAGTTGTCATTATGTCACTGCATCCTGTGTGTGAGAGAGAACCGAGGAGAACATCTGCAAAAGATGCAAAAGGATCATACAAGGCTTTGACCTCCCTCTCCAGGTTGAACTTGATTGGTTTTCCTGCTAGCAAATGGCAAACCCACTCAGAGAAAACCTGCAATTCCTTCCCCAACAGGCTTGCAAACAGCTAGACCTCAACACACCACCAGCAATGACCGTGCTGGAGAGGTGCCATGGTTCTGATGGTGGATCAGGCTTGAGGGTGTGGCAAATCTGGCAGCAGGAGATGAAGAAGGAGTGCTTTCCATGCTTTGTCTGATGGACCCACTCCAGGACCAGAGCTGGATCCCACACCTGCCAAGAGCAGGGTGGAACTGGAATCTATACTATTGATCTCAGTCTATACTCTTGGTGTCTATCTAACATATCTTGATCTGAATCAGAGGGAAGGTTTAGGCTCAATCCACACACAATTAGTAAATGCTCCTTGTCCACTGTAAAGTTCCTAAGGCTCCTGGGTCACCAGCAGCTGGACTTTTTCAAGAGTGTCTCTCCATTTAGGGTCTCTCCAGTCACTGGAGAGGATGGAGATGTTTTCCTCCATTGCCCTGGGAGGGATGAACAGAGAGAGATTCACATGGATGTTCATTCTTTTCTCTGGGAAATGTGTGATGAGGCACAGTCACCCCTCACGACCCAGAAGGAAGTGCCATACTAACTTCCTTCATACTTGGAAATATTTAGGATCCTGAGGCAACAAGGAAAATGGGAAATCTGTAATATTTCTGAATTTATAATCCTCCGGGGAGTGGGTTCAAGCACTGGGATGCTCAGTGAGGGCAGGGTTGCCCACCCAGGTGCAGCAGCCACGCTGATGATACCCTGGAGCACCCAGGGTGGGAGGAGCAGGATGGGCTCACGAGGGTGATAAGGGAGCTGCAGCAGAGGGAAGAGTCAGGAAACCTTGGAAGATCTCCCAGCCCTTTTGTCTCCAAGATCTCGAGAACAAAATTGGTTCCTACCCAGACTTAAGGAGCATGGTTATTAATGTTAAGGTTTCATTGGATCAATGCAAACTTCTTGCTTTATAAAGTAGAAAAGCCTCTCTGAAACAAGGACTGTGAGCACAACTGGTGTCCCGTGGGAATCTTCCCTGCAGGAAGAGCCTCACCTCCTTCAAAGCCCCTGAATTCACAGGGTAGATGACAAACCCAGATGCTGACTCCTAATGCTGCTTTTCAAGATGCTGGATTAAAGAATAGGTTGATGTTGTAACATTGTAGTTCACACACTGAATTACAAAAAAAACCATTTTCTCCAAAAAGAGTCTGTTTGTCCTCTTCAAACTGTTTTCTCCTTCATGTTATCTGCATGTGATGGCATTACAGAACAGATTTTAGTCCTGCACATAGGAGGGCAAACATGGAAAACAGGAAATAGTATGGCCATTTTCTACAGATAACAAACCAAAATATGGTAGGCCTGACCTCACCCTCAAAACTGAGTGAGTGGGTTCCCAACTTTGTTGTCCTTTTGAGGACTGAACCTCAGATGAGTGAGAAACAGAGAGCCAAACTGCAGTGACCAGCCCAGGCTGGGATCTCTCTTTTCCTATTTTTATCTGACATCACTGAGTTTTCTTCATCTGCTTCCCCGGCTCCTATGGCACCAGGCAGGGTGGGACTGCTTATTCTTCATTAAAAAGCACAGGATAATCACAGGAAACAGTGAGAAAGAAAATGGAAGCCTGAAACCTCCTCTGGTGTATTAGTCACAGAGAGTTTTCAGTGTGCAGTGGGTTTGACGTGAGACATTTATTTGTCAGTGAATGAGAGAGATTCTCCCTACAGGGTGCTTGTGCATGTTGTGAGAGTGGTAAACAGAGGAATCCAAAGCAGAAAGAGGAGTAGGGAAGGAGAGGAGGAGGAGGTGGTGTAAAGCTCCCTGTTTCCCCCAGGTCACCCCTGGCAGGACACAGAGGCACAAGACAGCACATATTCAGGAATAAATGAAGCTCTTCCTCCTTTACTGTTGTCATCTCCTAATTACTGGCCAAAAGCTGCTCTCCTGGCATGGCACATGTCCCACCACACCTCTTTAGCACACAATGTGCTGAAGAACAGCTCTCCCTATATTTAGCATTCCCCATCTCCCATTGTGTAGCTGCAAACACATCCCACCAGTGCTCCATGGGCACGCCAAGGTGGGGCTTGGTGATTCCTGGTGCACCCTCCCTATTTTTAGCTATCAGATGATGTGTGCATGTGTGTCAGCTCCTCGTAATTCTTTCCAGGAAACAGATCTGGACACAGCTCCCCATGATGTAAAATCCTGCACATTTTCTCCTCCTGGTGCCATTGGGATGGAGGAGAGAAGGACTGGAGATGTGTCCTGCAGGTGAGCTGGGTGGGATAAGGTGAGATGATTCCCCCAGGGAAAATCAATCCAGGCAGAGCTCTGGGGACTCAGTGGGAAGAGAAAGCTCTGGGGGGACCTTGTCATGTCTTTTCAATACTAAAACAAACTTTTTAGCAGGACCTGTGTTGAGAAGAGAGGTGATGGTTTTAAACAAAAAGTGTCAATTCAGATTGGCTCTAAGGAAGAAATTTCTTTCAATAAGGGTGAAAAAATACTGGCACAGGTTGCCCAGAGAGGTGGTAGATGCCCCATCCCTGGAAACATTCAAGGTCAGGCTTGGAGGAACCTGGTCTAGTGGAAGGCGTCCCTGCTCATTGCAGAGGACTTTTAAAGGTCCCTTCCAACCCAAATTATTCTCTGATTCAATGACTTAATGCTTGAACCTCCTACTATTAGGCTCATTCATCTTCTCACTGGATGACGTGGACTACAGGAAAGCCTCCTGTGGGAATTCTTCCTGACAGCCACCAAAAAGCAGCAGTTTGAACCTCAGGAGTGAGGGAGGCCATCCTGCCATGGAGACTTTCTGGCCTCTTTTGCTGGACCCTGTCAAAAACATGAGTGAGTTGGCACATGGGCAGAATCCAGTCTGGTGGGACTGATCCAATTCCTGGAGAGACTCTCCTACAGTCATTATTCAGAGGCTGCAGTGGATTAATTAAATGTTTAAAGCTGGGGAACAAAGGACAGGAATGCGTGGCTGATTTTCCCAGAAGAGTCATGATGCTGCTCCTGTTCTGCTCAGACTCTTCAGGGCTGATCTGGCAAAGGGGCAGAATAGTGAACCCAGCAGAGATTCATGCTACTGAAAACTCACCAGGAAAACCAGCTGAAGGATATTCTTCCTACTCTGCAGGAAGTGAGCAGGAAAAGGGACAGCCTACACTTGATGTTGAAAAGTGAAAAAGGTTGCACATGGAAAAAA
>VZUA01106711.1:0-10168 GCA_013401035.1 Horornis vulcanius
TATAAAAGTTAAAACTTAAGGCATCAGCATTACTAGCTTGCATGTGTCATGCCAAAAAAGATAATAAAGCTCTGCAGAGAGAACACATAGAACATGCAGGAGACTTCACCTCTGACTGTGCAATTTTTGCTTGAAAAAGAACGAAGGTTGAATTCAGTGTAAGTAGAGATCAAGACTGAGAAATTCTTGGTATCTCAACTAGGTAACTGCCTTTCTGAAAACAGGCAGAGCTAATACCCTCAGTCACATTACCCAGATTCTTTTTTGTGCTAAATAGTAGGCAATTAAAAACTAACTAGTTTTTTAAAGTAATTACGAATGTGAATTTGCCAGTCGGAAATAGTAACTTTTTTGAGCTTGTATCAAAATGATTCTTATGGTAAACCTTTCCGTTTGATATGCAGCTCAGTTTAGTGCACTTTTTCCAAATGATAACAAGTGGTAGAAATAAATGGCTAATGCAATACCTTAAAGAACTGGATTTGCCAGTGGCCACTTAGAAAAAAACCTTTCAAATTTCTTTACATAATGTTGTTTCTCCTTATTACAGCCTCTTGCAAAGGAATTAACTTGGGGATTACAAGTATTTTTAGAAGTACATATATATGTATATATAAAAAAAACTTGTTGCTTGTCCGTGAGTTGAAGGAGATTCTGTGACTCTTCTAGGTGATTGATCTCTAGAAAACTATGTACAACTCTCAAAGGAAAGCTGCAGTGTTCTTCTAGCTCAGTTTATGTAAACAGTAAGTCTAAGGGAGAACAAAAGGCCCGATGAACAAAACACTGAGAAACATTAGGTGAGAGGTATCTACAGAAATTACTGTTCATAGCTATGATTGCCTTTAAACTGATTTACTCAAGTGTCAGTAAAGGCTATTTTCTCAGTTATTGCTGATCACTCCAGTACTAGTTGTGCTGATAAAATTAATTCCTGCCCTTGTGATTTTTTTATCTTAAGTCTCTGCAGATCTATTCCTTTCTGCTGGTTCAGATTACTCACATCTTAAAGATGTGGGGGTGGTGGAGAAAGAACAATTCACAGCCACATGGGATGTCATCAGCACATCTCATCTCTTCCTGAGTTTTTCCATTCTTTTGGAACTCCCTATATATTAATCAAAACTTGAGACATGGGCAGAGTAGTGTGAGATACGGCTACATGTTACAGAGATAAGGAATGTGAATGATAGCCCCTCCAGGGCTATAGATCAGACCCCAGTATAAAGCAAGAAAGAGAAAGAACAGGAATATTCCATGGTCATAAAAATAACAATGTCCAGCTTGACCCTACTCAATTTATTGTGAAGTGAAATGCTGCCAATAAACCTCAGGATTTCTTAAATGGTTCAATGGTGCTTAAATCAGAGCATCAAATGAGTCTTGGAAGCAGTTCTGTAACTCTTGATTTGCTATATCTGTTTTATTGTTAAAACAGGAAAATGGCTCACTGTGACCGTCTGATAGAAGTGGAAGATATGATGGTGATGGGTCACAAGCCAGATCCCATGTGCGTCTTCACCTATGTGCAGTCTCTGTACAGTCATCTACGACATTTTGAATAAAGCCATCTTCACCTCTCCAGCCAGAAGGGTCAAGTACAGCATGCTAATGGGAAGAGTGACATTTTGTAAATGGAGCACAATATTATTTCTTGCTTTTTATTGTCCCTTTGCTTACATTCAGCTGTGTGGCTGGCTGGCTGACTGAAGTATTGCTGAGCAGTGCCCTGAAGAGTTGATCACACCACCATGTCAGTAATACAGAAATAGGTTTGAAAAAGACAAAAACACATTAACAAAGGCAAATACTGTCATTTTGGTGCTAGTAGTAGATTGGATTTTTATGATTTTTATGTTTAAAGATCTTAGGAAGCAAATTTGTTTCTCCTGTCTCTGTAAGGCTGGGGACAATAGTATGCAGTGATTCTGCTATGAAGGTGTTCCATCTTAAAATGCAGGTAAAACTCCAGAAGATAGCACCTTCAGTTTTATTTCTCTGTAGAACATAGTATAAAAGAAATAGCAGGTGTGTTGTCTTGCCAAAAAACAGCCTTCTAAAATTATTTCTTCCCTATGAACAGGATCATAGAAAGTAAAAACCACAAGTCCTCTGCTCATGCTAGAGAATGGTTTTTAACCAGCCCTTGTGCTTTTTGTAGATATTTTGAAAGATTAATTTGGTTCTGTATTGATGCTCATTTATAATAAAGTATGTCAAGCATTCTTCAGATTTATTGCATCTTTTTAGAATGATGTGACAGATAACCAAGCAAAACCAGTGAAAACAACACAGAGCTTTTACTTAAAAGATTTTTGTTCCAGTCGTGATTCTGTGTGGTCTGAATTTCAGTTAAAAAAGTACATAAGTTCAATTGCATTTGAAATATGATTTTAGTTCAGTCTAGTCAACTTTACTTAAGAAACCATTATTGAAGCAACTGTTTTGTTAGCATATAAGTGCCATTGCCTTCAGTTTTTTACTTTGTCTTGAACGACTAATTCTGAGGAGTAAGTGTGCGCCTGTAGCTCTACCAAGTGCACTGTAAGGATAAACACATTGTACTTATGTTATGAAGGAGTTTGGATTAAGCATGATGAGAAGTCTGTCCAAAACTGGTGCACACAATATACCTATTTAGATTCTTACAGTAGAGTGCTTTTTATTGAGTAGCAGAGCCAAGTTCCATCATAGCTACCACAAGAGAGGTAATATTGGCTTAATACACCGCATTCCTTCGCAGTTCAAGGTCATGGATGATTTTACTGTGTGATATGAGTGCTGAAGACACAACTAAGTGCTTGGCCAATTTAGACCTAATAGTATATAATTATATAAAGGAAGTTTTAGACTGTAAAATTATTGCCAATTCACCTAGGTGAATCTACATCCTTTCTGTATTTTAGCTTGTTTTTGCAGCTACCCACAAGGTATTTGTACAGGTTTTCTAAAGTATTCCTGTTTCAGAGAGGCAATGGTAAAGATACTTGGGACTTACCAGCCACCTGTTTGCAGACTATAAGCTGAGTTGATCTATTGATGGTTTGTGTGTAAGGGTTAGGGAGATAGTGCTATGACATACTTTTAGAAAAACTTACAGCTTTGTGCATTAGGAGATCTGCTCTATATGAATAACCTCAACTATTTGATTGTATCATTAAATTAAAATTAAAGTATATAATGTATGCCCCCAATTGATTTTTCAGTATTTTTATTTTAAAAAATGCAGAGCATGTGTGTATATATGACAGTGTGTTTAGCATGAATGATAAAAGAACAATCTATTAAGTTGACGTATATATTTTACACAAATGGACTGTTTCTTAACTTTTCTAATGTTTCTGTATTATATCTAACAGTATTTCTACGGTTGTTTATTGACAACTTGATCCTACTTTTAAAAGCTAAATCAGTTTGTTCTGTGCAATATTTTCAAGATAAAGTCAGCAGAGACATAATCTACTTTTTAAGACTATGTTTCCCACAGCAGCAAAGTCCTTCTCTTTTAAAGTGTAATAACTGGATGAATGTCTTTCATCACTTCTCCCTTTGTGTGATATTTCCAATAAAGTGTTTGATCTAAACATATGCTCAAACCCATGCAAACTCTTTATGTATTTTATATATATGTAATTACAAATAGAGCAATCCCAAAGGTTCAACCTTGTACCATTAATTTAAACTCAGCCAGGTTTACAGAGGTAGTTTTAAAGTGTCCAAAATAGAAGATGGGATTGCTTTGTGTAAGACGCATTATAAAGCCATTTTTGGTTATGCTAAAATACATCTATGTCTACATAAAGCCTCAGAGAAGTTAACATAGAACCACAGAGTATTTTGAGCTGGAAGGGACCCACAAGGATCATCACGTCCAACTCTTAAGTGAATGGCGCATACAGGGATCAAAGTCACAACCTTGGTGTAGTTATAGCACCATGCTCAAACTTACTGGGCTAATAGTTTGGGCTGGAAGGGATTGATCACTGTGGTGGTGATCTAGTCCAATTCTCCCTTGCAATAAGCCGGGGTGTCCAACCCAAACCATTCAATGATTCTATGATTTCAGCTTAATCAGATTGCTCAGAGCCAAGCCCAAAACTGACCTGGAATTCTTCCAGGGATGGGGACCTCTTCAGGCCACTTCTACCAGTATTTTGCCACACTCATTGTAAAAAATTTCTTCCTTATATCTAGTCTAAATCAACCTTTTTAGTTTTAAACTGTTAACCCTTTTCCTATCAACTCTACTGAAAAGTTTCTTTTTGTTGCCCCATCTTTCTTAGAAGCCTCCTTTAAGTACTGAAAGGCTGCAGGAAGCTCTCCCCTGAGCCTTCTGCAGGCTGAACAGCTCCACCCCTCTCAGCCCTTCTTCATGGATTATTTTGGTCACTAGTCAAACACCAGAGTTCAGACCTATGACATTAGTCTGCTTTACAATTTCAACAATATTGAAAGAAAGCAGTTAACGATGCTGCAGTATGAGCTCAAGCTAGAGAGCTCTCTTACTTCAACACAGTGGCAGCAGTTCTGCTGAACGATTCTCTGACGAATAAGACTGTCAATGGTATTTTTCATGCACCCAATAAGGAACATGACAACATACTTAATTTAGCTCTAGTCTCATTAATGCTGGTTTCCTCACAGAAAACGTCAGTTTTCCAGATTGAGGACTTGGCCATTTCACAAACAGTGAACCCGTTTTCTACGTCCAGACAAAATTCACAAAGTGAGGAACCGCTCCTTTCTAAAATCTTTTTTAAAGGCATTACTATGGAATATAAGCGAGCCGGTGTTAGCTTATCCTATTGCTGTGCAGAAGATGACTCATTTTTTCATCCAGTCGTAACTGGGCGCTTCCACGTTGTGTGCAAAGGCGATGCCGGTGTCGGCGCACCCGGCGGTGCCCNGAGGGGCGTGGCCGGCGGGGTGGGGCGCGCGGTGGGACCGTCCGGTGCGTGCAGCTCGGGCCGCCGTGCAGCCGTTTTCTACCCCTGTAAGTCGGTAGAGAAAACCATCTGAGGTAAAACTAAGGCTTTCTTTTGTCGAAAATTTGATATTGCGGGATCAGTTGTAAAATTCATATGACAATTTAAAAGGAAATTGTCTTTTATGGTAGCTGACATTGATGAACGGATTTGTGGTTCGTAGCTTTAATTTGTGACAGTGTCACTACAATCTGAGGCGGGACAGCGTGAGATACTGGGTTTTCAGAACAAAACGGCGTGAAGTCCCACTGGTTTCACAATAATGTCGTGGAGAACCATCACTGGGGGGTTCCTCAGCTTTCAAGGTGATTGAGCAGAGCTATACGGAGGGGACAACTGCACCATCTGATGTCAAGCTCTTGATCTCCTTCATCTGCTCTGTCTGGCTCCCACTATATTTTCTCCCTGGAAAGAATATTGTTGACACAAAGATGGAGCATACTGCTAAGGATATTTTATGACTGACATTTTAGATAGCTAGATACGTAACACACCTCTCATTTGCTTTCACAGTCTTTATGTATTTCTACAACAAATCAATTTAGAATTACTGTCCACAGGTCTGGGAACGATCAAAAAATAATGTCCAGCGAACACGTGAGGTTTTTTTTTTTTTCCAGATAAATTTTAACAGGAAGTGGGTGAAATGAAGAGCCACTGTTTTGTGTGTGCTATGCCTCCTCCACCCGGTTCCACGGCACCAGGCTGCGAGCACTGATAGCTACTGTAGTTCCCACAGCAGTCAGTTTGTTTGCCTTCAGTGCAGTTCGAGCCACCTCGTGCAATATTTAGTCGCACATTTAAAAAGAAACTGTGCTGCTGAGGAGATTGAGGCTGAAAGACCCTTCCTAGGGAAGGGGAACTGAGGACGTGGCACTTTGCCAGGCTTTGAATTTCAGAGAGGTTCAGTCGAGGAGCAAAATCAGTCGAGAGATGTGTGAGGGAGAAGCAAGTTGAGTTAAGGGTAGCTGTGCTGAATGGAGTGTGAGCAGAGCTGTGTGTTGCTGAGCAGCTGTGTGTTTTTGGGCTCAGGAGCTGTCTCAGGAACACTGGATGAGCATACTGCAAGAATAGGAAAATTCATAACCAAACTACTTTGCACAAATTCAGGGCACTGGTTTCACTCTCCATTAAACAAGTGTCCTCAGGTATGCTTTATTCTTTGTCCTACTTTAGTCTTTTCTGGACTGTCTCATTTCCTTATTTGCCTGCTAAATTTTCTACTTCAGCCTTTCAGGTCCTGTTTTGATTTTTTTTTTTTTTTTTATTTGTTTTTTTTTTTTTTTTTTTTTTTTTTTTTTTTTTTTTTTGTGTTTTTCATTTGTTGGTTAAGGTTGGGGTTTCTTTGATTGTGGGTTTTTTGTTGATTTTTTTTTTTTCCTAATCATAGTAGAAAAAAATCACCTAATCAAGCATTGGAACAGGCTGCCCTGGGAAGTGATGGAATTCTCATCCCTGGATGTGTTCAAAAGGCATGTGGTTTTACCAGTTGAAGATATGGTTTAGTGGTGAACACAACTGCCTTAACAGTTGGACTCCATGACCTTGGAGGTCTTTTCCAACTTTAATAATTCTATGATTACATTTCTTTTTACAGTCTAGATTTTATCCAACCATATTCTTGAAATGTGTTTACTTCTCCAACCTCTGTGAGGCTATTTATCTTTCGTATTTCTTCACTTAGTCTCTTGTTTTCTGTGATTGTTTGTTTTGTAATTCCATCCTCCTCACAGGTCTCCTTTCCCTTCTCCTTCCTATTGCATAGTCCATCTTTTTCTGTCAGTTCCACTTCTCTCCTCCTAAATTCCACTCAAAAAATCTTCTGTTTCTTCATTCTTCCACTCCAAACACATCAGCACATTCTTCCCTACACATCCACAAAGACTTGGTTAACTTTGAGCAAGAAATCTATTTTTTTCATATCTGTGTCATTTTGCAGGTAAAAAGAACAAAATAATTCTCATCCTTATAGACCTGTCTTCTCCCCCTCTTGCTTTGGCAGCCAAATATAATGCTATTTCTCTTTTTAGGTTCCACATTCCCAGAACTGACCTGCATCTTATCCAGAAACTTTCCAGATAGCAATGGCCAGACTGTTGCATGATCCATCTAAACTTCATCCCTCAGAATGGTACGCTGCAAACAGAATGCAGCGTGCCACTACAGAGTCCCAGAAATCGAGGTCAGAATGCATGATAGCTGAGAGCTGGAGGCTGGTGGATGAAATAGAAAAGACAACTCAAAAAACCCAAAGTGATGTCAACAAGAAATTAGGTAATCCCATGTCTTCTGCAAGGGTCAAGGTTTGTTAGTTGAGCTATACGTTCAAGACGGACTTAGCAAATTAGCTGATAATGAATAGGTGTATATGTCAATGTCATGTTTGTTGATGTCATGGAAAAATCAAAAATACCTTATAAAATATTTTGAGGCAGACTCTATTTTTATAACAAAACACACAAAAAGCTATTTTAACCAAACCTCCTGACACAGGGTTGCTAAACTCTTTCCACAGAGCCCACAGCAACTACAGGCACTCTACTATAGAATAAATCTATTTTTAGCCACACCTAAGATCTGACCTACAGTCCTCTTGCTCATAAAATGGGTCCATACTAATACGTTTGTCATTTTGGTTCTACAGAACAGAGACGGGAAGAAATAAAATTCTGGAAGCAAGAATTAGATAACAAGCTGGAACAAATTGTTCATGAGACAGAGACACTGTTGACTTTCAAGAATAGACTGGAGAGAGCTTTGGAGGGCTGCAAAGAGCCACTTGTCATTGCCCAAAAGTGCCTCCTGTACAGGTGAGCACTCAAGGAGAGAAAAAAAAAATCTAGAAAATGAACTTTTAACAAATAAGAAAAAAGGCTGCAAACTAAAGGCCCATGTCTCTTTGCAGTGGAGTCACAGTCTGATTTAGGTGTTAAAACACTGGGGAAAGCAGAACTTTATCATCTTCTAGTAGATGCAGGCATTTGAACAATGTGGCTGATGGTTTTTCCTTTTTTCATGTAGGCAGAGGCGAGTTGGGATTGACTTGGTACATGATGAAGTGGAACAGGAGCTGGTGAAGGAAGCTGAAGTCCTCCAGGGGATTATTGCTTTACTTGGGCGTACATTGGAACAAACAAATGAGCAAATCAGGTGCAGAGGCAAAGAGCATAATAGAACACTAATTAGATGAAAATTAAGACAGCCATAGTACTGAGAAGTTGTAGGGTCAGGCTGAGCACAGGTCCTAAGTTATCTTAAATGCTAAACAGTAGCAGGAGGTCAGTGCTAATTCATACCACTCAATCAGTAAGGGTGAGAGGTTCTGGATGTAGAGTACAAAGTACTTGCACTTGATCCTCAGCCTTCTCATGATCCAGTCGTGTGCCTTTAATTTCAATGAGAATTTTGCCATCAATTTACAATCAATGAAAGGCAGCTTCATACTGTAGAATTTGTGACTTGACAACTAAGAGTTCATACACGAAGATTTCCATAACAGCATTTGAATTACTTAATGCATGTACACATGCCTATTAAGAACACCTGTGAGTGCTTACACTTTGTCTTAAGAGTTTGTTTGTTTTTTCTCCTAGACAAAACCGTTCAGCAAAATACAACCTGGAAATGGATCTGAAGGACAAATTCACTGCTTTGACGATTGATGATTACTGTGCCAGCTTGACAAATGATACTCCTCATATTATATATGCTGATAATGCAATGAAACTAGAAGGAAAGTAAGTGGTTCTTTAGTTCAACATATGATAATTATACAGATAATATGGGCTGTCCAGTAATAGCAAGATTAGTTGTGTGTGAAACAGGCTTTATCTTTTTGTCATCTGATTGTTTCTTACCCTTCTGTCCATCACTTTTGTATCTGTGTAATATGTCTGTGAAATAAGCCACAATAATTATGCTGCCAGTGAACTGCTTTAAAAAGTTTCTGAAGCTCACAGATAGCTAAGGAAGAATTTCCCACATTGCTTAAACACAGAATAGATTTACGGATCCTAACTTCTTTCCTCTCCCAGGGTGTCCCAGTGGGGAGAATGCTGGACTGGGACACATGAGATGTAGAGTCAGTTTCTGACTCAGACGTTAACCTGTCAAATGTGCCCATTCTGCATGGGTTAGTTAGTGTGAAAGGTTTAAATGGAAAAATAGCTACTGCAGAAAAGTGGGCTGAAAAGAGGAACTATACTGAGAAAGCAGTGTGTGAGAGGGCCTCAGAAAGTCAGTGTTGCTATGCAACAGCTGGCAAACCTGCAACACCAAGAGGCTGACAGCTCTTGCTGCTAGCATGCATCAACAACTGGTTATGTAACTCAGACCACACCCAAGATGGCATTGTCTGCTATGTGCAAAAGACAATTGCAACTTTATATATCCACCCAATTAAACAAGGAACAAAACCTCTGAGGTACTTTCCAAACACCCACCTGCAAGCCACAGCTGCACAAGAATGACCATCTAATTCTGGGGATACATCTGGGGCTGGGCGTCTCAACTTTTGCTCCAGGCAGGTACTGTAAGTGTCATATAGGTTAACTGCATGAGAGAATAAGTGACTGTGTTGTGTAAATAGCTACCTGCTATTAATAGGAACAGCTTTATTAATGAAAGATGTTCTAAGAAATATTTGTGATTATGTGTGTTTACCCCCATGATAACTCAATTCTTTTCCACGGAAAAAGGAAGTTATAGCAAAGTTGCTCTATGAGTAGAAAATTTGTTTTCATCTGACTCATCTACTCCATTAAAAAATGATCGTGACAGTCTTTCTTTTGTATCTATAGAACTCCTAGGACAGGTGGCACTTACTGGGACACGCAGTTAAAAGTACTGCTTTGTTCTTGATTTTGTGGCATAATTACAGACTTATGAAGTCATAGAGGGCCTCCTGCTTTCTGTTGGTGACCTTTTATTTTGAATCTCTTTCAGTTTTGTTAGCCCTGAGGATTGGATAGATTTCTCAAACATAAATGTTGAAAAGGCTGACAAGCAGCGAAACAATTCTTTGGCACTGAAGGCACTTATTGATGGCATCCTCTCACAGACAGCAAATGACATGCGCAAGCAATGTGAGATGGTGAATACTGCTTTTAGAAATAGGGTGAAGGAAGTCAAGGATGCTAAGCACAAGCTAGAGACACTTCTTGCAGTGGTAAGTCATAGGGGAC
>VZUA01106711.1:10236-23521 GCA_013401035.1 Horornis vulcanius
GTTTTCCCAATCCAGTGGGTTGCACTTACCTGCCACATTTTCCTTTTTGTTCCCTTCTCCCTCCTCTGTAAAAGTCATATTAGATTTTTTTTCTCAGCGCTGTGTATACCCACCACAGAGATGAATTTCTGGAATCATTCATTCAATCTAAATGTTGCTGTAGACATCAGTAAAATCAGGACTTTCCTTGTGATTTTTAGTTGCACGGGGCTCCTATAGCATTTTCAGGATTGTGATATGAGTCTGACAATTAATAAAAGCAGGGTCAATGTGCTTAAAATGTGACATGTGAAAACTGAGCGTTAATATCTAAAAATAATTGCTGAGCCTAAATTTCTGGGTTCACCCAGAACAGTGTCATCTGCTTTCCAATGAAGGAATCCTGGCTAAGCTTTGCAAAATATCATTGGATGAAATAACAACATGGTGAGTGTTACTCTGATTGTTACAAGTATTAAATATGGTGATAGTTTCACACATTGCAAGAGGCAGCATGCAGAATTTCGTTGTTGGATTTGTTAAGGTGATGGATGAGGTTGCCGCACAGGAGAAGAACATTGCAGCCTTAAAGAAAGCAATTGCTGACAAGGAAGGACCTGTAAAAGTGGCTCAAACCCGCTTGGAAGCGAGAAACCATCGCCCCAATGTGGAACTGTGCTATGACACAGTGCACAGCAGCCTGATGAGTGAAGTTCATGAGATTGCCAAAAATATTCAAAGGCAAGTGGAAATGATGCAAGAGGAAAATCCTGATATAGATTACTGGGTTAATTTAATGGGTTAGCATAACAATGGCTCCCAGTTACTCTCTGAAAAGCTGGGAATTGCTTTTCTCTTAAGGACAGGACATTTAAGGGAAGTTAATGGATAGACTTTAAGGGAAGACAATGGATATTGTCTCTATGAATCCCTTTCCATCTTTCTTTTTCTTGCTCAGAATTTCTAACCCATATGAGAAAAAAAGCCTATCCATGTGTTTTCAACTAATGCCTGCCTCTATTTTCCCTGTTAGATTAAAGGATGCATTGGCACAGGCTCAGACAGAGCTGAAAGCTCTGAGCCGCCGACAGCTTTCCTTGGAGGAAGAGATCAAGGTCAAGGAGAATACACTATACATTGATGAAGTGCTGTGCATGCAAATGAGAGAGTCTGTTTGCATAAACAATTACTGAAGTCATCATACTGGGAGACTGTGCTCCAAAGAACCAGCTCCTTCTGAAATTTTATTGACAAATTTCCAAATTTATTGCCTTGGCTCAATGCTGTCTAGTTGTGCAAGGTAATTAAAACAGACCTAGTACTTACAGCTATCTGTTTCACAGCTATCTATTCTCAAAAACATTTGATGAAATCTTCCACTTGGCAATAAAATTCCAGAATAATGAGAAATGCCCCTTCTTCCATGTTTCTCTCATGTGTAACTGAAGATAGCTTTTGCCATTGAAAAGTGTCAAAAGGCAACTTTGTGAAAGCTGGAGCAGGAGTGTCCTGATAAATTACTTATTGGAAAGCTGGGCAAGTGGGAGGGATGTCTCTCAGGACTGGCCATGCTATGTTTTGTTTTTATCTTAGCATCTGCTGCTTAGAACTAGACGGTATGGCCAACTTAACAGGACCTAACCTATCTAACTGATACACTAGTTAGTGCATCTGTCTGCACCTGAATCGAGATCAAGTAAAGGCTGACTTTGGGAAAATCACTTCTTCACCCCCTGACTCAGTTTCTCTATTTGTGAAATGGAAACAATGAGATGGGCTTCAACAGTAAAGTGTTTGAAGTCTACAATGAGAAGTGCTGGAAAAAGAGCAGGGGGGGTGTCTTATTTTATCAGAGATGCCTGTAAGGGTGGAAAAGGGATCACTGCTTCCTTTGGTTCTGGCAAGGAAAAACAAAGCAAGGGCAAGAATAAATAATGCTGGAGACAAAGGAGTCTGGTTCCCAAGTGCAACATTTTAATGCATGGAGTTCAAAATTGTCCCTTGCCTCTCTCTTGCTGGAATGATAACTCCCTTTCAGAGGCACTGCTGTCAAAATTCAAATCCCTTACTAAAGCCCACCAAAGGATCCATTAATGCAGATGTCACTGGGTGTTCTTCTCTTCCTGTAGTTTACACCATTGGGTAGGTGATGACAAAATAATTGAGTTCTGAGTCAATCAGGTACTTGAATTTCCTGTAAATATCAGCCAACAGCCGCTCCTCCTCAGTGCTGTCATCTTGGGCTGTATAAATCCTGACCTGTGTGCACCAACAGCAGTCATGTCTCTCAAATATAGGGAGCTCAACTCATTACCGCTCATGGCAACAAGCAACACCTGTGACTTAATAAGGACTCTTGTGACTACTTATTAGTCACAAGAGAAGCAAAATTCCTTGAATTTGAATAGAATCTTGAGGCTTTCCTCTCTTCCCACTCCCAACTGACTGAAAACATCGTCTCCTGCTAAAGAATTTTTGGGAGGTGTTGGGAGGAGTGGGTTAAATAATGGAACACTAGCCAGAAGAATTGTAAATCACTCAGGTGATCTTGCAGATGGGAATAGCCCTTGATAATGCAGTATGAACACGAGCCAATGACCTTCTGGCATGGACTGAGTTTAACTGTGCCTGCATCTCTACTTGTGTGTGTCTGCCTGGGGTTGATGCCTTGGTGAGCAACGGAAAGTAAATTTACTCTTTGTCTTTTAGCTGTGGTTTTGTGGTTGTCCCGGCTGTCTGCCTGTGCTGACTCAGGCAGGAAGAGCAAGGTTCTTTTTGCCCCCAGAACTGATGCATCCCTGGGATCTGCACAGATCTGTGAGGACCCAGACTGAATTCGGATTGTAGCACACGAAGTAGCCTGTCAGCATGGATTACACCAGCTACAGTTGCAGCCTGGCCCCACTTCAACACAGTACCCCTGAAGGGTGTGATGTATTTATATCTTTTTGCAGTTTAGTGGGATTCAGTCCACCTTCCTTGGCTTATGCATAGACATAAGCACTGAGCCTGAGAGATGACTGAGAAACCCTAGAAGTGGGAGAGGGCTTGAACTAGAGGTGACAGAGGGAACACCAGTCTAGGAAGGGCTTCTGGAATTTTCGGGACTTCATAATAAACTTCTATAGTATCTGTATGTGGCTGAGTAGGTTGGAAAGCCCCATTTCTGTGAGTGCTTCCCAGCCTCTTTAGTACTAAGGCATAACATAGGGAAGATCATTATGTTAACGTTTCTGTAAGTGACCTTTGCCTGGGCATGGGGACCTTTGGGTATAGGAGCAAGAATGGGAATGGGAGTTTTGAAGCACATCTTACCTTTATGGTAGTCAAAATGCATTTCCTTTCTGCACGGTTTTGTAGCAGCCTCTCCATAAAGCTGACACTTAGAAATGCCCAGACTTTCAGAAATAACAACCTCTTGCATAATAAGATAAGCTGTAGCAGCTCATTGTCCAGCAACTCATGGTCATTGTTCAATTCAAGTGTTAATTTCTGGAAAAAATTGAACACTGCTAGTACTACTAAACAGATGTTGCGTGCAGTAACTAGAATTCAAGAAATAGTTTTCCAAGTTAACCAAAAAAAGTGAGTGTCAGCAGATCAGTTTTGTACCTTGACATTAGCTGAGAATCTGTTTTGTATTATGACAACAGTGCATGTGCTACAGTAAATCACTCTCCTGTTAAGATGGGGTGAGCCCTTATGCATTTATTAGAAAACACAGCACCCACAGTCATACCATGATCTTATCTGACATAAAGAAAATTATCCCAGAGACAAGAGTAGAGCCAATAATGGTTTCTAGGAAGCTTTACAGATCTCTGGTGTTTATTGGAAACTACAATGGAATGGGACTTACAGAAAGCTGTCAGCAGCCATCAGGTAGGTGTAAGGCCACATGTTTCCCTCTGGCATGCAAAGACCTGATGCTCATTTACATGGGTCAGCTATTGCAAACCTTTGGTGACATATCCCTTGTGACACTGAAGTGCTTTGACACGGGCACTAGTTAATTTAGATGTGCAATAGGACATTTGTGCATTGCCAAAATAGAGCAGCCTGATAGCATTATGGTGGGTTATAAATGGACAAGGATAATTTCGTGAACTATACTATGAGTAAAACACTGAAATGACTCACTTATGAAAACTGCCCTCTGAATGTAAAATTGAAGCAGTCAGGAACTTCTGTTGCTGACTGCTGTTATGCAGAAGGCCTACATGATTACTTTGTTTAGCTTTGTGATACTGCAGTAGGGTGTCCCTATTGTTTCCCTTACCTGCAGACCATGCCAGTAAGCTGGGAGAAGGTTGGTGAGGGTGGGTCTCATTGTCCAGTCTGGGTCACTAAAGTAACAGCTCCGTAGGCTGATGCTCCTAACTGGGATCTCCACTAGCAGGATCCTAGCTAGGTGATCATGTTTCATGACTCTTTCAAAGAAGAAGTTCACGTTCAGTTTTGGGGCTCTCTTGGCCAAGTTTGCCCATGACATTCCTGAGACCACTTGCCCATGAGGGTCATGGATATGACACTTGATATTCAAGGTGCACAGGGAATGAGAGCTGTGCTCCCGCAGGATGTCCAGCAGTTCATCAGAGATGCAGTTATAATTGAAAGTCAGGATGGTCAGCCTGTGGAACTTAGACATAGTTTGGTGGAACAAGGCACTGCTGTAGACAGAAAGGTGGAGACTGAAGAAATCCTCAATATTGATTTCAGATATAAAGCTTCTATTTGTCAAGCTGCTCAGAGAATTCAGAAGCTCACAGCCTTCTTCCAAAGTTATCCTTGCTCCTTTTAAGTTAAGATAATCAAGTTGATTGCTCATTCTTTTCAGGAAGGCAGCTAAATTCTTGATAAACTGAGCCCTAACCACATTTTTCCAGATCAAGCAGTCTAATTCTAGGTACTTGATGCTCAGGGATTCTAGGTGACTATTACACTTACCCAGGTGTGAAAGAAGACCTCTCATAATCACTTGAAATTTTTTGATAAAGGGAGTATTGTAAGGATTCGATAACTTGATCTCAAGGTGCTTCAAATACTTGCCAAATTTCTTGGTATACCACAGTGCACTTTGAAACTCCAGTGTGCGTGCCCTTGATGGTTGGCCATAGAATGTGATGGTTCTGCATCTCCAGAGAGACCCAGAGTTCATGGTGCAACTCCATTTTTTACAGACCAAGGCAGCCCGAGATCTGTCCCTGTCATCTAACCAATGGAAGACATGACTCAGACAGACATCAGGTAGATAGGCCCAGGAGCTTTGCTCGGGTTCACTGTCATCTTCCATTGAGAGGGCTTCTCTTCTGGGTCTTGAATCAAACCAACATGCAGAAAGCTGTGGGTAGATTTCTTGCCAATCCCAACATAATAGGTTTCTAAAGAAATGAATGAAAGTTTTCTTCTTCACAATCAAAACAAATAACGCTTTGCCTCTGTAATCCAGCTGACAGAGTCAAACAAGCTCTTGAGTCTAAACTATAGTCTTACCTAAATCAAAAGAAAAAAACAGAGTGAAGAACAATCACAGTACAATCACAGGACACATCTTTTAACTTTTTGGCCTTCACCTTCAGTCTAGCTAAACAGTGAAATGGTATCAACTGCTGCTACAGCAGCCACACCCTCTATGAAACCTTTGGGTAGCATCAGCTGCAATTAATTGATCACAGTTTGTGGCCTGATGCCTAATGTTTAAAAGTACTCAGTTCTTTGGGCTGTATACATTTGAACAGGGCCATCAGTGCAAAATTAGCACTAATAACACTTCAAAGTCTTCTGGGATACCATTCCATGACAATTAGTACCCTGCCTTAGATTAAGGCTGGATAAAAAAGTTGAAATGGATGGAAACAAGAAGCGCACCATAAGAAGAAAAAGAAAACATGCAGATACCCGAGAGTCTGTTTACATCTACAAAGGCTCAGATATTTCTATTTTAATTTTATAAAAAGGCATGAAAGGACAGGCTGATAGCACAGTTAAGCTTCAGTCCGCTGTTTGTCTTTTGGCCCACAGTCCTTATGGCACACAGAATCTCTCTGCCTGTACACATACTCTTTTCAGTTAGCACCGTTTCTATTCTCAGGGATTCCTCTGCCCACTCTTGCCATTCAAAGTGCCAATCCACATCCCCAGCTCTCAAGATAACCCTTAGAAACTGAGCATGTGGTCTGATTACCACCCAACTCTCTCTTGTATTTAGTACCCTCAAGAAGAGCTCTTTGTTTTGCAGGACTATTTAGAACTCTTCTTAGGGTTACAAAAATCCAAGTCAAGTTTTAAAATATGGTGGTTGAAGCTCCAGTTTGCTAGTGAGAAGAACCTGAAACTTTTGCTATAGAGATTGAGGGTGGGGAGGACACAGGGGATGGAGGTCTAACACTTCAGCTGCCTGGAAGCCTGAAGTCAATGGACAGAGGAAAGCAGAACAGAATACAGGGCTGCAATATATAGAAACACATCTGCTAATAAAGGATGTTTATTACACTACACTCATCATTATTAGTGTGTGATACAAAGGGGTACAAACACCATCACGAGCAACTTTTTATAACCAGAGTTCTTATGAATTTGTAGAAAGCATGTTTGTTAATAAGCCAGTGGTTAGATTCAAGAGGTATCCTGCAGTATTACTGGATTGGCTTCCCAATCTCTGTAAGCCAAATCTTAGCTAAGAAGGTGTTTTAACTGCCAGCTCTGAGTTTAACTTGGTGGGAGAAACACAAATCTTCGGGAAAAAACCCAGAAGCTGTTACAGTTCTTTCTAGAGCAATTTTTTTTTCAGGCAGGAGTAATTTAAAGATAAATGAATGCGTTGCACGTCTTGTTGGCCACTCGGGTAAGAAAAATAAACGAATCAAAACAAAATCCTCCACCGCTGAACACATATGCACTTGGCCCTCTTTGCTGCCCGATTTGCTTCAGAGGGCGTCCCGGATGGTTTACGGTCCCACACGTAACTAGCTGTCGCCTCCAGCAAGAGCTGCAGACGCCCGTGGAATAAGAGCAAAACAAACACCTTCTTAGACTTTGACCGATAATTACCAGAAATAACAGGAGCTGTGGCTTGGATACTCAAGTAAGCAACCCAGCCTGAGTCCTTTTACTCCTCCAGCTGAGGCGGATCTCTGGGCCGAGGTCCACAAAGGCGCCAGACCCGCGGGCGGGCGGGGCGCAGCGCAGCCCCTGCGGTTGTGCCGCTGGGCCCGGCACATTCCCCGCAGCCCCGGCGCGCGCCGAGCCGAGTAACGGCAGCTGCGCGCGCGCAGGGGGCCCAGCCAATGGNGTAAGTACTGTCCCGAGCAGCTGCCAGAGCCGCCCGGTAGCGGCCCGCTATTCCCGAGCCCGTCACCTCCGGCCTTGGCGGCGCTTTCCGCGCTAGTTTGTACCGTCCCGGTGGGCGCAATAACGGCACCGGCTGGACCAGCCCAGTGCCCCCGTTATCCCGATGTGGCCGCACGGCGGATCTGCCACGGCTGTCGGCGGGGAGCACGGCCAGTGCCAACAGAGCGGGTTCCCTGCGGCGAGAGCGGCTCGGACGAAACCTGGGCTTGTGCAGGGGCCTGGCAGAGGGCTACCCCAGGCCGCCGTGGCCTCCAGGGCACCGTGCTGTGCAATACCCGTTTGACAACAGATCGCTGTAACCGTAGGACAGCAGCGGCTCTCTTGGGTCATTTTCCTAGCATGTGAAAATCAAGAACTGAAAGTACACATGTACATATGTTTAAATTGTCATATGTCATATAGAAAACTAGCATTTTAGCCCATCCCGCCAAGGTCTTCTGCTAGTAACAATCCTATCTGTTTCAGGACTTAGGTATCTACAATCGTAACTATGACTAAAGCAGAAACCTTCAGTTAGCAAGTACGGCAGGAAACAATAGAAATTGCATAAACTTGTCTCGCAGTGGAAGGTTGTTTTGATTAAAGAAGGCAAAAATTTGGGATATCAGATCTTGATCTGAGACACAAACAAAAATATTCACTCATAGATCATTCTACCTCTCAAACTAGAGTCTTGCAGTGGAATTGCAGTACCAGGCTTCTTTGTGGACAAACCTTCTTTGTGGACTTCTTCGTGCACAAACCTAAATAGCTGTAGAAATCAACCCTGTTCTCTTTCAAGACTCCAAGCAAAAGTCTGCTCAGCTCTGATTTTCTTGTTTCAGGCAAGTGTAACCAAATATATTGTGTAACAGTTTCTGTTTCTCTTTTTTTACACTGCTTTGAACCTTGTTCGGTCTAAGCTTTGCTCTCATTTTGATTGTTTTAGAAATAAAACTGACCAAGAATTGGAACAAGATGGCATCTGTGCTCCAAAACGTCAGAGCTTGGCGGAAACACCGTCTCCTAGCTGACCTCAATGAGAATGAGAGCCCTGTGCCTGACAAATTCAAGAGAAAGGCCTCTCTGAGTTCTCTCAATACCATTCGCATGTCTTTAAGGAAACGGGTACCATTAAAGCGAGTAGAGCTGAATTTTCATAGAACCCCAACTAGGGAAAGTCTGGAACCAAGACAGAGGTGCCAAACTCTTCAGACTATTAAAAGAACAGCAAAATATGCTTTTGGAACAGTGTCCCAGGTATTTTGCCTTTGCAGTGGAACATAGATAGAGTCTAGTTTTTGCTTCAACTCCAGTACTAAGAATTCTGAATTCTGTATTGAGTGCTGTATTCTAGAGACTCCATTCCCATGCACTTGCACAACTTAGTAGCTGTCTCACAGCTACTAACTTTTGAAAGATTTTATATCTTTTCCTAAAGTATAGACAGGCAAATTATGGATCTGGCAGAACATGGAGGAAGGTGAAAACATCTTATTTTATTATGAAATAAGAATTTTTCCCCTACTGTATTTAATCATGTATGGCAGAGCACCCTTCACACAGAGGAAGCTGAGCTTGCCATCGCTTGCAAAGAATTGCTACTGAGAAATGTGCAGCACTTTGATTTTTTTTCTTTTATTTATTCTCTTACTAGCACTATAGTTAATCTAAATTTAGACTGACAGAACCTGCTACAAGGTAGCAGAGTAGCAGATTCAAGCTTGCATTTCCCTTTCTTGGAGAGCTCTGATTTTTAAATGCATGACTTCTGTTTTGGGGAGCCTGACTTTTTCCAGCATAAGAGAGCTTTGTTCCAATGCCTGCTCTGAAATCCTTGATGAGTGCCAAGGGTTAGGGAAGCAAGCAACTCCTACAGTGCAAATGAGTACAGAGGTTGAGTTGCATTCATGTTAGATGAAACCTGATATGAGAATGTAAGCTAGGAATTCAGCCCAAGTATTCCTAGTCTTCCTGATTCCAAACTCAAGCCTAATTGAGTTCATTTAGCCTAACATGTCTTTCAGAAAATACAGAAGTCCTGCCAAATCCCAGTACACTCAATGGTGACCCTTCCAGCTGAATCTATCAGCAGAAGCTGTGCAACTAGTTCTACCAAGAAAAGAAGTGCTACGCCTCGAACATCTTGCTCTAAGAGTTCTACTCCAGTGGCCAGTTCCAAAGGCACTCCAAGGTCCAGCAAAAGGGCCTTGCTTGCGCCAACAAGGGTGTCAGAACATGAATGGAGGGATTTCTCAACCTGGCTTGGTAAGAATGCTGTCTCTCTCAGGAGATCCAGAAGAGCAGCAGCACTGAAGAGCCCTTATTCATCACCTGCTCCTTCCAGAAGAAAGATGTAAGTCATATTCTTCTGTAAACCTTGTTTTGTTTTGTTTTTATTTTTTATTATTGTTATTACTCTGATTAGACTATCTAGTAAATTGAAAGCCAAGGTATGAAGTTTTCTGTCGTATTCCCCCGAAGGTGTGTGCTGCTCAAATAGTTAAGAAAGTAGTTCCAGCTCCCTGTATAGACTGAGGGACTGAGCTCTGCATAAAGTTGAAACATAAAAAGTAATTTTTTCCTAGAAACATACCTGAGTTTTTTGCTGCTACCTTCTGGGTAAAGGAAAATGCTCTGTATGTATCTCACTCTGACTTAATTGCAACTTTTATTGAAAAAATACCAGGAATAGCTCAGCTTATGCTGAGTTCTTTATAGAACGTAGAGAGATTCCTGCCTCAAAGAACAAACACAAATTAGATCAAGGGTTGTGAGCTAGCAAAATACTGAATAATGTGTACATAGGCTTTTCTTCGGGTCAAAGTCACAATAAAGGTTAAAGCTAGAAGTTGAATCCAAGCCTTGTGAATCTGAATCCTGTGTCTGAGTTGGAAGATAGCTGTTTGAGGGATGAATGGAGACATGAAGCAGTTGGCCAATGTAATTAAGAGCATAATTGCCACTGCCCTACACTTCTCTGGGTAAAGTCTAGAGGCAACAAGAGCAGTACTGCAGAGGTGGAGGCTTGAGTAGTGTCACCTGTCCTGTTTGATCTTTAGCACTGGCCATCCTGTTTGCAGAGAGTTTGACTGCGAGTTGGAACTGGTCTCCTCAGGGATTTGCCAATTGAAGCATATCTCCCAAGCATTCAATGATGCCATTGTGAAAGAGGAGAGGTAAATACTGCTAAGTGTCCCCCAACTTTTGGCACAGGTTATCTGCCATCTGAACATAGCCAATTGCAGGCTAAGTAGTCCCTGTAACTCAGGATGAGGAATAGTTACAGAACTTTTTCAGGTATAATGTAGTATATCTGTTTTTTTCTTCAACATACATGGGAAGATTAAATATGCAGTTGGATTTGCAGCTTCTAAAACCTATCAAATGCTCTCCTTGTCTTCAGCTTCCTTGTGGAAGTCATATTTTAGCAGAAAGAGCCTACCTTTGACCTTGTGTGAGAACAGTACCTCCCTGACTCTTGTCTAAAAGAGGTGCCAATCCAGGCTGGGGGAGGAGGTGGGAAAATGCCAGTGTACTGACACCAGATGTCTGCACATCTATAAAAAAATTCTTTTACTAGGAAGCATTATGTTAACAAACAGTCCACTACACCCAGATGAAAAAGCCTCCTATAAAATACCTTGGTTAATCCACAAGGTGGTAAGCTGTTGTATTTGTGAAGGTTATGTCATTCTGAATTAGACATATTAAGAAAGTAAAAATTAAAGGTCAGAAATCTTGTCACAGGGTTATTCCCTAAACTACTTCCTCTCTTAGAACATTTAATGTCGCATTCAATAGCTAAATGTCAAGCAACTCAAATTCTCTAGAGAGAATTCAGCATCAAGTACTTACCTACAAAGAGGTAAGTGCTTAACATCCCAGATAATTGCAAAAGTTTGTACCAATGGGATCATGTCTAGGTAACAATAGGTTAAAGCTGGTTTCAACTTAATTTTATCATATCCACTGAACGTTCACTAAATCTCACTCCTAATATTTTCCCATTGACAGTTTCTCTCATTCATAACTGAAGATAGTAGCAACCAGGTAAAGTAGTTGTTCACTTACCTTGCCTATGCCTGCATGCATCTGTGGGGAGAAAACCTGCTGTTTAGAGAGAGAAAGGCTTGTTATCTCATGCTGCTTTAAGGCAGTATTATGTAGAACCACAGGGTTCTTCCTTCATATTCACTGTGGTCATCTCTGCTATAGCAGATACACAACAGTGTACAGTGCAGTTGTATAGCTTTATGTCTAAATTGTGGATCAGTGAGTCCTTGTGGGTTCACAAGGAAGCTCCTATGCAAGCATCAGCTTTTCTCACCCCAGACCAAAAAATGACTGGTACTAATGTTTTTGTCACTCAAGTTCAGTTCTCACTGGTTACTAATGATCACAAAGCATGAGAGAACCAACCATTATCCTGAGCCATCTGATTTTACAGCCTTTCTTTTCCATCCCTCAAATTTTCATAGCAATTGAGTCCATGCTTTCATAATTAACAGCAGCTCATAACTGTATTGGTGGCATTTTTCAACACGACAATTGTACCCAAATGGATGTTACATAAATATCTTCACCCATTATGTTGGAAGTGTTCTTTTTTGCTAAAGGGAAAGGTACATCCAGAACACTATGTCCTATTTCAGCAATGAAGATAGGTGCAAGACACTTATCTGTAACTTTTCATGAAAAATGAGAGCAGTTTCAGATGCTGGACTGATGCTTTCAGCAGTGATCTGTACTGCTTCCACAATTTGGCCCAGTACTCCTGCATGTGTAGATGCATACAATGTGCTCTGTTACTGCCTAGTTGCCTACTGAATAATTGTGAAATTAACTTTTTTGAGGTGCCTTTAGTCTTGCTTGAGACTTTCTGTTTGGTATCCAATTGCCATGAGTTTTGATGTTAGCTCTCCCTTTTCATTTTTTTCATGATGAAGCAAACATTGATCTCAAATAATTGTTTCCAACTCCATATATTGTTCTAATGTTCTGCATTTTAATGAATTAGATTATATGGCAAGAAATGCTCCTGTTGATAGTTAAAATATTGCAGTACTTAATTTGTTTACTGCCATTTATGTTCACTGAAGATAACAAAATATTTTCTTGATAGTGTTTAGAACAGTTACACAGTGAAAGTGTACCAGACCTCTTACTTTCTCCCATCTGTTTTCCAGAAATTTGTGTAACAACCAGCTGATTAACTCTACTGACTTCATACTGCTAATGGTAGTCCCGTTGTTTTGCTGCAGGCAACTAGCAATATCAAACTACTACTACCTAATGGCACAAAACTCAGTCTGTACATCGATCCCTGAAACCGTCTCAAGCTTTTAGAAGGCAAGCAAAGAAACTCCATTGAGCACTTGGTACCTAGACAGAGACAGCTGTAACTATTTTTTCATGTTTCCAAGTTTATAAGGACATATAAGGGAGAGGTCTGTATAGCACCTGAAAGGCTGCACTCTATACACCTAAATGAGCCTTTTTTTTTTTTTTTTTTTTTTTTTTTTTTTTTTTTNGCAGAATGGCAATTGCTGCTGCTGGCAGAGAGGGACTTCCCTTGCTTTCTCTTTTCAAGTAAAGAGAGAAGCAAAATGGTACCGACCATAGTGTATTATCTCCTGCTGAGAGGAGGGAACCGTCTTGAAAGTGACTTTCATGAGGCAGAAGAAAACTGATGCTGAACTGGCCAGTAAGAATGGCCAAAGCAAGGGCTTATGACAGACTTAGGAAAGGTAATCCTACCTAAGAGTAGTGTTTAAACTGGTATGCAGTGGCCATGAGATTTAGCGCAACTTTTTCCATGTGAAAAAGATTGGTCTTTTATTTTGAAAGCCTAACTTGTGGGGTTTTTTTGTTATTAGCAAACTAAAAGTGATTGATCATGTTAGCTGGAAGTTAATAAAAGAAGAGTGGCTTCTTTGAGTTCTAGGTATCCAAAGCAACAGGCTTCTGTGGAGTC
>VZUA01106712.1:4950-20670 GCA_013401035.1 Horornis vulcanius
TATGTTTTGAGTCAAACATTTCAGTCTGGTAGAAGCAGGTAGAGAAAGTCCCCCACTAAATTGGTATTTACTGAAGTGTCTGATTTAGCATTGCCCTGTTCTCTTCGTTTCTAGACATCATCAACTGTCAGACTAGCTTTTAAGTAAAGCATTTTCATTTCAAGTCTCTTCAATTTTTAATTAGCCATGTCAGAAGAGAGGAGCACAAAAGCTGGTGACAGGAGACACTGGGGCAGCAGGTTCCCAGTGTCCCAGTCCCTGTGTCCCAGCAGGACATTTCCACCTCCAGCTGCACAGAGCACAGAGGCACTGGGGATGTTCCAGCAGGACCTGCTCCAGTGAGCTTCCACCAGACTTTCAGAGAGTTCCACTTCTGTCTCCAGCAGTTCTGCACTTTCAGGGTTCCCTATAGCTACAGGAATGGTATTTATGTAGATTAAACCCACTTCACTTACGTGGCCCTCTGACAAAGAATGGTGCATAGAAAAAATAATTAGGGTTTAAGATTATTTTAAGCAAGAGATGAGCTCATATCTAGTAAACTTCTAAACTATTCCTGGGTACAGCATTTATATTAAAATAATGAACAGCGACTGTGAGAGGAAGGGCTGCAGGAAAGGCTGGCCATGCTTAGACTCCCTTTTTCATCTCCACCCTTCAAAAACTTTTATTAGATTTCTTTCCTGCACATGGCACGCTGACAGTGGGACTCTCTCTCCTCTCCCCCCTTGCATCCATCATGTAATTCAAGCCCATCTTGAAGCTATGATCCTGTCTGTCCCATGCCTGCTGCAGCATCACCACCAGGACCAGGATCCATCAGGGAATGTGCCAGCTGGCACCTTTCCCTCCCCTCTGCTTTCTTTCCCTGTGCAGGAGAAACCATTCCTTGCCTTCTGGGGCCAGCACTGGACCCACACTGTTCCTCCTAATGAATGCAACCTGTTCTAACGAATGTGAAGCTTATTTGTGAGTGTGGAGCTGCACTCAATTGCCTGACATTTCACATTTCTCACCATAAATCTGGGTAACACTTTATTTTAATTACTGGGACATTTTCTAACTTTTATTGTTTCTGGCAAACACAGACGAAATGAGCTCATTCATTATATAAGGTATGTGAGCTATTTCTTCAGGGGAAATTGTGTTCTATATTACCCTTGCTATGCAACAAGATGCCATTCACCTCCCTTGTACATGTCATTAAGTGTCACATAGACTGAGAAGGCTTAACTGATCTTTTCCTGAATGACAGAGACCTTGAAGGTTCATATATCTATCCATCCATCCATCCATCCATCCATCCATCCATCCATCCTTCTGCATTTCTAACACACCCATTAATTGTCAGCAACTTTGTCACATCTCCACTCCAAAGCTGGTGAAGGCAGCACCTCGATGTGATACAGAGGAAAATCCAAAATGCAAATTTCAGACCCTGGTTTGATTTTTCTGAGGTAATTTTGCTCTACAGGCATTACAAAAGAGACAAGGAATAAACTGGTGAGGGCTGCAGTGCCCAGGGAGATGCTGTGTGTGAGGACTGGGCACCAGAGCCTGCACTCAGGGCCCTGGGGAGGCACAAAGGATTTTACAAATGCCCTGAAGCCTTCGTGTAAAAATCCCTTTTTATTTCCAACCCCCCTCAGCAAAGTTCTGTAACTTCACTGAGATGAACAGGACTGGAGACCAGAGAGCTTGGACTCCTCCAAGGTCACATCAGAAGACCTGCAGAAAAGAACACTCAGCATCTCTGGGCCTCATTTGTCCCACAGCAATCAGTGCCAAATTTCAAATGGAGTCCAAACAAAGATTAAGTTTAGACTCTCTATCTCCAGAATGATAATTTGGGGCCAAGACTCAGTAGGTGCTGAGCACTCTGCAGGCAACAGAACGTCTCCCTTGTAAACCCAGCCCATAACTTTTCAATTACTGAATTCAGACTGGACTGGAGAAATCATAAATCAGGCCACTCCTTTTGACAATTGTTTGAGCTCTAGAATGGGACTCCTGCTCTTGGCCTCTAGCAACGCCTCTCCCCTGGTCTGTGCATTATATCCCTCCTCACTCCATACCTTCCTTGTTCCTTCTGAGCCTGAGATGATGGAATTGGCCATTTGCCCAGGTGAAGGGGGAAAAAAAAGGTAGTTACTGTAATGGAAGGGCTTTCTGACTCTTCTGACTGCAGAGTGAAAATCCCAGGCAGATAGCACAGAGCCTGTTTAATGACTCACACTCTGCTTTTTCACCAGGGAAAAATTTCAGGCCTGCACTCAGTTAAAAGATGGAAATTTTTATAAAACTTCCATTGTGGTATGTTACCATCTGTTCAGAAATTAACAAAAACAAAATCAAAGTAAGCAAATGGGTTGATTTTCTTTCTTTCTTTTCCTTGTAGTAAGAGCTTTCTGTTCTGCAGATAAGAGTGAATCTCCAAGGGGAGCTGTGAGCACATAGAGTTCAGTACAAGAAAATAGAGACTTCAGTGTAATTGTTTGCTGGCTTTGCGCAAATCAACGTCCTGCAAAGTAAACTGTTCTCTCAGTGATGGCCATTTCCTCCTGCAGTGATTAGGAGTGTTCCTGTCAGTCAGGGAAGGAGAGAATTCTTGTGCCTGTAAGCATTTGCATGTGCTCAGCCCCAAAAACTCCTCAGATCTGAACAGCATCCAAGGGCTGCTGATGAGACGACTTTTCTGACAAAGTGTTCCCTCTCCTGGGAACCAGGCCACTGAGGATTTGGAAGAGATGTGTATAATAATGCAAAATTTCAAGTTTTCATTGGAGAGAAAAATAAAGAAATTGCAGACAGCAAGTTTTACTTCATTCCTTCTAATGCTTCATGAGAATATATAACTTTTTCCACCTGGTTTTGAGCAAGAACGTATATTCCTTTTTTTCTTTTCAGAGTTGAATTCTTGGAACTCATACCATTTTCATTTGGCTATTTTTACCCGCCCTGCTCCTTCCTGTATCCATGGAGTTTCATCAAAACATTGAATTCCAGCCTCTAATGACATAACCTTCCCCTTTCCTTCCTGTTCTCATGTCACCTCTCATTTTCTCACCAGCTCCAAAGCCTTCTCTGATTTTTAGATTTTTTTCTACTTTAGACTCCTTATTTTCATTATGTACTTTGCATCAGCACTGTCCTCTATAGAGTGGAATATTAAAAGTCACAAACTTCTGAATAAACAAGCAAACAAAGCAGCCCTTCAGCTGCCTCAGCTGAGGAGAACACTTTCCCTTCTTCCTTACTCTAAGAAAAAAATCTGATTTCAAACATACAGCTTTGTCTTGCATCGGTATCAAACTGGAATGCTTTGACTCCAGTCACTCTCTGAGTGTCTTATCTACTGGGCCGGGGATAAATCAGCTGCAGGACAGCTCAAGTGAAATGAAGAGAATGATTGTCATGTGAAGCTGAGACAAAGGGACTGTGACACACAGCCAACAACTTCACTGCTTGTATTTATCCATTAAATGTGAGATAAAAGTGCCATTCAATGTATGGCTCGAGTTACTTAATGGATTAGCACTGCAAAATACCTGTCATAGTCTGGCTCTTTCCACATGGATCCTACACTTGTGTATTCCTGCATGACACAGAGCTCCAGTGCTGTGTGAGCTTGGAGGGAAAATGTAGGAACAGCAATCTGGCATGAACACTCCTTGTCTTAGGAAAAAAAAACAAACTGCGAATGGAATTCATTTGCTGATTTGCAGGAACAATGAAGTCAAGCAACAAAACTTAGCAAACCATATTAAAAAGCATCTTCACAAGTATTTTTGCAGGCAACAGAGGTGTTTATGAACCAAAAAAAGAGGTGTAGAAGTTACAATTGCTCCAGGGCAAATTTTAACTGGCTTCCCCTCCTTATTAGATTTCTCATTCATAAAAAATTGCTGGCTGACTTAGCAGTCACTCCACCATGTGGGATTTTAGGTGTTCCTAACCATCTGCATGCTTTTTTTACATTTGTCTAACTAATTTTCCATCTTCAGTTTATTTGTCTTAATTTTTATCTCCCTGTCTATATAATTAGAGTTACCTGGAACATCAAGACAAGCCTTTGTCCCAGCAGAGGGATGGACAGACTATTTGCTATCAGAAGCAAAGAACATAAGCTCTAAGCTATTCCAAACTCCACTGCCATTCTCTGCTGGCAATAAATAAAGTTCTTCATGCTATAAATCATGTTTGATCCTGACAGTTTTTCCTGATCTGGAGCCTGGAAGTTCAGAGTCCTTCCAAAGGGTGTCACTGAAGTTCCCAGCCAGGTTTGCTCTCAGAACACGACATTCTCGAATCCAGAGGAACAGCCCCAAGTGAATCAGTTTGAGCTCCACACTGACAATCTGCCAGGAATTGAAAGTCTCTGTATAAAACTGAATCCTGAAATGTGTCAGGTGCCCAGAATTTCCATCAAATTCAGTGGTTGAGCCACTGAGTGGGATTCAAGGATTACTTGTGCAGAGTTACACCTATCCATAACTTCCCTATGGGAATGCCGTGCTGGAAGATTACAAGACTAAGTCAGCAATTTCTCAGTCCCACAGTCTTATCTCCTGGTGCCCAGCTAAAGTCTTTTATCAACAGAAAACAGCTGGAAAGCTTTATACAAAAAGTTATGATCCTGCAAGATTCAGAATATTATTTGCACGATAAGCTGAGAAATGAGGTTTGAAGTCTTTCCTGTGTTTAAGCCTAAAAAGAAGAGCTTAGTAAGATTCAGAAATGCCAAGTTCAGTCTCCTTACACACAGAAAATTAAGTCTGTTTGGATCCATGCAGATTATTTTGGGCTAGCCTACAGAAGCTCCATGGGGAACACATCTAGGTTAAAGAAGACAGGCAAATGAGAGGTGTGTGGCACAGATTTGTGCTGCCTTTCATTTTTCCCCATACCTAGAAGAGCTCCATGACTAATGGTATCAATAATGTTTCTTTTAGATGTTCAGTTGTACCCACACTGGAGTTGTGTATGTTTAGAATTCACCTGCAGTTTATCCATATTTAATCTCTTTCATGCCCTCCTTCTCTGCTTACTCTACACAGATCATTGACATTTTGATCAGTTACAATTACAAAGACATGTGGAATGATGGATTTGTGAAAGCTGAGTTCTTCCCCAAGTTGGAAAGACCATTTTTAGCAAGTCAAACCACATGACTTCCTTTAGTAGAGCTGTACATGGACTACACCAAGAGCAATGTGTTACAAGAGGAAACAGTGGAGTGGGTCATGTTCAGCACCAGGAATGCAACAATTTTGTCATTTCCTACTGAGTTACCTACAAAAAACAAGTTTTTGTGACATGTTTTCATTCCTTCTCATCATAAGGAGCTACTGCCTTAAATTATCTCTGTGAAGACTCTTCTCCTCCAGCAGGTAAAACAATGAGGTCCTTGAAAGGGCTGCTTAGAAAAACTCAGCAAGTTCACAGAGATGCTTTTTCTTTTCTGCCCATTGCCCAATGATCTTCTTTCTATAATTGATTAATAAAGTCCATGAAATTTCTCTGGAGTTAGGCCAGGCCACAGATCCTGTTCTCATTTTATTTTAGTTCTAGGAAAAGCAAGCAAGAAACGATTGCTTCTAAAAAGCTTCAGCTACTATTGCTGACACTTGGTTCCCACAGACATCTGTCAATAATGGGGTGTCCAGGGGGTTGTTCCTGATGTCCAGGATGTCTGTTCCTCGTGTGCAGGGGGTTGTTCCTGGTGTCCAGGTCTGTTCCTGGTGTCCAGGAGGTTGTTCTGGTGTCCAGAGGTGGGCCACAAGCTGAGCTCCATGCACTAGTCTCAGCCACTTGAGGGATGCCAATCCAGATTTATTTTTAATGAATTTTGCTGCCCCACTGTTTAAACAAATAGGAGTATGCACTGTTTGTGCAGTTTCAAAATCTTACTTGAAAGCCTTTCATGTGCACCTCAAGCACTTCCTTCCACTTTCATGTTTTCCTTCCTTTCCACTGCTTTGCAGTGGAATTCTGGCTTCCAAAGTTATCAGAAGTGCCCCTGATCTGTCTAAACCAAATACATGGGCAGTTAATCTAAACCAGAGCACTCCCATCTGTTGGATCTCCCCAGAGCTGACATCACCTCCTAAGGGCAGACTGCACCTCCAAGTAAAGACAGTGCCAAGCATATTGTGATTTTCATTTGCAAGATTTAATTTGGAAAGATCCAGTGACAATTCCTGAGTGGAAGTTAACAGCCAGTTGGAATCACTGTTAGCATGCCAGGAGGAGGGGGCAGGGAGGGAAATAAACCTAAATTAGCTGTGGTTTGTGAGCAAGGGAGGTCAGCTCTGAAAAAAAATAACATGGTCCCAGTGGGATAAACAGTACAGCAGATAAATCAGTAACTGGGCCAGTCATGAAATACAGGTCCTGCAAATATTTCACAGCCATGGAAGGGGGGCTAAGGAGAAAAACAATTGGCTGGTTGGGCACCACATACTCAGAGGGAATGCACAGTCTCTGGAAAGGTGGCACTGCACAGGAGTGCTGCTTTGCTAACTCCAAGGGATTGCCACTCTGGACACAGAACAGCCAACCACATACAGTTATCCCCAGGATTTGTGTCATCAGTGCTTGAGCACTAAGAACTCAAACCTCAGCAGAGCCTCTGTGGCTGAAGCTCTGTAGTAAGCCAAAGGTTACCACCTTTATCTTCCAAAGTTCAATTTTGTACTCACTAAACCCCCTGCTAATTGTCTTCACCAACATTTGAATTTTTAAGATGCTGTTTTGCAGACACTGGATTTGGATAGCAAGTTATACTCTTTGAAAAGCATAAAGATTTGCCTCAGATGATTTCAACTTAGTGCTCCCACGTATCACTCACTAGAAATGTGAAGTGCAGAAAGAAATCCAGCAGGTCAATATGATCAGTAAGATTCTGAAAATGTTCTTCAAAAACAGAACCTTGAAAACATCACATACTCAAGCACATAAAGGAATCGTTTTTATGTACTTTTCATCACACTAAAAGATTCAAAGACTCTTTCCTTCTTGATTTTCTTCACGAAAAATGAGTCACAGAACAGATAAAAACTAGCACATTTTCATAATGAAGAGCTGCTCTGACCTCTAGTTTATATTAATTGATGCAGAGAAAGAAGGGAAAAATTTCCAAAAAACGTAAGAAAGTAGTAACTGTTCAGTGTAAGTAAGGAATCAGTTGAACATTTTAAAAAACCTAGAAGTGTTTAGGACATGGGCTTCAATATACAACCTGTTGTGAATGGGATCATACAATCAACACAAACTACTTATTTTCCCCTATATTCCAGATCCTGAGCATAGGTCTGTGCTGCCAACCCAAAAGGTCTGAGCTGTTCTGGGGGAGTGTTTTATGCCACATGGCCCCAATACCTGAGCACAGCATCGAGTGACCCATCTCCAGATCAGGATGGCTGAGCACAAAATGCCCTGTGGGAACGGGCTGTGGCTCACACCACCGAACCCCTGCACAAGGTCAGTGGAGTGTCCATGCACCACGAAGCTCCAGAGCCCAGGAGCCTCTCCCTGAGCTGGAGAGCACCAGCACTCCCACCTCTGTCTGTACCTCTTGCAGGAGTTTGCAGTTTGGAAGGCACTCTGCTTAATGGCCATTTCCTGTTGACAGGAGTAGTCAGTAGAGGGGAAACATCTGTAGGTGTTGCTGTAACTTAAAGGCTTTCCCTGCAAAGCCTGGAAAGACAGAACTGCTTCCCATGTGCCTTAACTCAGCGGAAACCTCTGGTGCCAAGGTGCTCAGCTCTCAGTGGAGGACAAGGTTTGAGCTGCCACAGACATCCTACAAGATTCCACAAAATCGTTAAAGGAGTATTGGAAACAGGAAAAGTACAATTCACTGAAAGAACAGGGTTCTAAGAAGGAAAGGCAAGTTGGACTATTTCCACTGACAGTGCTGAGGTTATTTAGCACCTCAGTAAAGAAGTATCTGTGGAATATCATGAGCAACCTCCACCCAAGGACTTCAGCAAGTCCTCTACAGGGTTTCAGAGCACTAAGAAAAGTTACACTGTACTGACAAACTGAGGCAAGAGAAAGGAATGAAGCAATTCTCTCAAAAAACAGAGGAGGTCTGGAGAGAAGCACAGATTTCCTGTGCTTTTAACCAGTCATGAGGGCTCTGCCTCATCAAGCCCACGCAGGTGATGGAAACTCATCAGAACCAAGGATGATTATGCAAGAGAGAGGATTTAGGGCTGCTCCGACACCTTCACCCAGCAGTTCACTCAAGCCACAACTCAGAACAGGAAGTTTCAGTCAGACTTTCAATTCCCACACCAGGCTAAATCAATCTAAATCAAAACCATTTAAAAGAAAAAGCCTTGAATGGAAAAAAACAGTCTTTTTATGCCACCCACTACCAGAAAGATTATTGTTCTTGCCTCAAAACTATTTCTGATTTGAAAGCTGCTTCAATTTAGAAATCCAGGGATTGGAATATTTTTTTCTGTGTTTGAGTTTCTACACAGGAAAACTGAGTAATTTGTGCAGTTAGCTAAGCCAAAAAAACAAAAACCAAAAAACAAAAAACCAAAACAAAAAGAAAAAAAAGAGGAGGCGAGGAGGATGGCCACTGCTGGATTAGAAATAATTTATGCTGCTAGAATGACACTGTCAAAAATCCCACGGGAAGAAGCATTTTTTAAAGTCGTTAATCAGGCCTTCTTTTCCTTTTTTTCCCCCCTCCTTTTTCATTCCATTCTCAAAAGCTTACTCCTCTGATCCATAATAATTTTGGGACCAAGCCTTTGTTTCTTGACACCAAATGCTGTTGGTGTTATTTTCAGCACTGGAATTGCTGCAATTGATCCCATGCAGCGCTCACTATCCTTTCCCTGACACTGGCCACAAAAAGCTGCTTCACACAAAACTTTAAGACACTTCAAGAGATACCAATCCAAAAGAAAGAAGTCCATCCTTCACCAGCAAGAGTTAAAAGGGTTCTCTTCTTCCCTCTCTGCTGTATTTTGTTTTAAAGTTCATTACTGTAACAAATCCGGGGGTTTTGCACCATACAAATATCCCATAATTCCTGAATCCTTCCACGCTCTCAGCTGCACAGCCAGCAGTACACAGTTAAAAATATAGATATAAATATATGTATTTATGCTTCATGGTACACGTTACAAGCTCAAGTCTGTGCCTCCACACAGAAAGGATCTGAAGCAGGGTCTGCCTCTGCTCTCTCCCTGTCCCTGTGCATTTGTCCCCAGTGAAGGATATCAGACATGACAGCCCTGGAGTCTGCAGTCCTTTGTCTCCACAAAAGGTCCAGTTCTGACAGCGGGAGGCTGGAACTTCACTTGGACACTGTTTCAGCAGTATATTTCAATCAACAATGCCTTGAGAAATTTCCAGGAACCACCAGCAAAAGTCAGGAATGAGCAATATTGAGGCTAAATAAGCAGTCAAGGTTCTCTCTTTCTGAGAGCTCTTTCTGAGAACTACCAAGGAAACCAATTAAGATCAATCACGTTCGTCATTTAGGCCAGAACACATCGGGGACCATGTCCCTGTTTATTTATGGACCACTTGAAAATAACCCTATGGAAAACAACCAGGGAGCTGCTACTGGCACGGACTGGATTTGAAATGCAATCAAAGTTTCTGGTTTCCTTAGCAGACAGTTTGAGAGCAAAGCACAGCAGCCCTCCCTGAGAGCAAGCAGGCTCACAGAGCTGGGGGAGGGAAAGGGTTACCCAGGGCACCATAAATGTCACCAAAATATGCTGGGCACTCTGTTCCCCAGAGGGATTTTATTAGTATTTTCCACTAGCAGCAATGCCACAAGTACCCAGGAGTCAGAAAAAGAAATGGAAGCAGTTGTGAAATTGTCCCGTCTACTTTTACCATCCACATGGAAAAACACACAAAAAGACTGACGGGCATACACTGGGAAAAAAATCCCAGATGATGCCCTTAAAGTTCTTTTTTTTCACAGTTTTTATGGAGATAGAGAACATCTTGAATGTCTAAACTCTCCAGAAGCACTGCCCCTTTAAAGTCGGAATGTGACTTTTTTTCACCCACAAGAAAAAGTGCAGTTTCCCAGGTTCTTACTGGAAACATTTCTTGGGAAAATATTCATTTCCAAAGCGTTGTTTTTACACTTTTGGTTCACTGGTTGTTTGAATCTTGTAATGCTTTAATAGTGTTTTTACTCCATGGATGTTTGTAATAACTTAATCCATCCTATTTCCTACAGTATCTCCTTTTAAGGATAATTACATCAATATGCTTCTTATATTTTGTGATCCAAAAAACTTATTTTTTCTAGATTTTTTTTTTTAAGTTGGGTGATTCAAAACAAGACTTTGGTGGTATGCTCCTAGCCCTCACGATTTCTGGAAAAGCTGCTGCACGATAAAACTCAATTAATAACCAAAAAAACCCCATTAGAAATATGGATAATTATAGCATTTTGTTAAATTCTCACAGCTTTTCTTCCTAAGAAGAGAACTCAAGGTTAGCTGCAATCTGCTGCATTTTTCAAGACAAAAATCTTAGGCTTTTCTTTTGTGTTCACCTGCCCTTAGAAACTTTGCTTTGCTTCAGTTTTTGGGGTTTTTTTTCTCAGAAAGAGCTTCAAAGTTTTGTAACAGGCTAAAGATATAACCATAATTAAATTCTCTTACATATAGCCTTGAATAAGGGCCCCAAGCATATCTATTTACAACAGGAAATATCCAAGAACCTAAGCAGATTTAATAGGCTTACACAAGTCTTTTTCTAAAGCTACTTGTGGCCTTCTGCAGAGGACATTGTTCAACTCAATTCTTCCCAAACTTCTGGGCTATTTTGCCACAGTCAAGCCTCAAAAGTTTTCAGAGATTCTTGGAATTTAGGAATTACTATGCTTTATGGCTCCACAGACTGGTTGGGGCATTATGAGTTTATCACTTCAGGGTCTGGCTCTCCCTGTCTCCATTCAGTCTCCTCTGCTGCCTTTTCTGATGCTCCACTTAGAATATAAACCAGCAATGGAAAATTCTGCAAATTATTAAATTTAATGACAATGATATCCAATCTTGTCAAAAAAGATCAGGTGTTCCTTGTGTCAAGAACAGCCCTGCTCCTCGTGCTGGTGCTGAACTGGGAGTGCTGAAATGGCTCAGAGCTGGCTGAAAGGCTCAGGGCTACTGACAGGTCTCTCAAAGCAAAGATCAGACTCCATTGTACTTCTCTGCCTCCACACCAAATTAAAAGACAGTATTGCAGCCTAACTGAAAACATCTGGCTTGAAGGCAGTATGAGCTTTTACTGCTTCTCAGACTCCAGACACAGTCCCAGACAGTCAAGCTGAATTTTGGTAGCCTGGCAGCCACTGTTCCCTCAAAGGTCCTCAGCTCAATACTGATTGAGGGAAGAGCTAATGCTGTTTCTTAGCTGTTCATAAAGGAAACAAGAAGATCCCTTGATAAGATGTTATCTTCTTTCCTTCCTTTTACTGCATTCTCTGTTCAACAGGGGAATTTCAGTTTTGTGTTCCCTGTCCCATACAGCAATCAGAGGCTCTAAAGGGGACCTCTGGCACTCCAGATCAAACTGTTACCCACTAAATCTCTTTTCTCTGGAACATTAGAGATATTTCTCTAACACATCCAATATGTAGCTGATGAAAATTGTTACCAGAATGTTTCAATCTCATAAGTTGCAGAAAGAAGCCAACTGACAGCACTTGACAACATGGAGCAGGGTGCCAGAATGCAAACCAATAAAGTTCCTTCTTCTTGAAAGTGACAAAATGCTTATTTTAAGCATACTGAGACAATAAAGTGCTGATTAACAGGCAGCATGTTCTTCAATGAAACGTATGAGTGTGTAGTCTTGTGCTAAATACAGAAGATGCTGAAGGTATGTGATGATGAGTGTGAGAACAGCTCCCCATCAACATATTGAAATTTAGCTCTAAACCAACTCACTAACAGCGTTTTCAGCTACAGAGAGGACTGACCCAGTGTCAGGGACAATTTTAAGTATAAGTGCACATGTAAGGTTCATTTCTCAACAGCTTAGAGCTATCTCAGACACATCCACATCTGTGGCCCTGTCTTTGCTGCCTTACCCTGGTACAGAGGGCTGTATTGACTCTCCAGGGATTGCCAGGGAGGGATTACTTCAGCCTGAGCTAGAAACTACAATACTTTCTTCGTAGGTAGCCTAATCACACGTTAACACCGTGTTCTGCAGAAATTAATAGAGATAAGGCTGAAAATAATACTCACCCACGGAGTCTAAAAATAAGCACCGAAATTTCCCCTCCTCGCTTCTTTTTGCTTTGTGTTTCCCCTCAGGTGATGACACCATTCTCCTCTCCAGCTCTCTTGAAATGCATCGTGAGCATCATGGTTACAGACTGTTCTGGGGAACAGTTTCTTCAGGTAGGGTCAGAGTTTTGGGATGCACTGCGTGAAGCAAATCAAAACCTTCCTAGACCAGAATAACCAAGAGAAGGAACTGGTTTAACATGGTCTCCAAGAATCAGATACCTAGAAACATATTTGAATATGTATAAATTAGGTGGGAAGCCTAGTCACAAGAGTGAGATGAACTAATTACAGCAAACGGGGTGTTTTCAGCTGCACTACCATGAAGATATACACTCCTTCAGAGTATTTTTGGTGTGACAGACTCTGTTTAGTTTTAGTCCTGCAGCTCAGCCCATTTCAGACTTTCAAATACAAACCAATTAAAACACCAAAAGCTTATTGAATATTGATTGCTTTAGACCATGCAATTTAATGCAGCCTTGATTCATGTCAACACAGGAATTTTGAGAGCACAACATCCTTAAAATCACTAAAAGGGCAGTAATTTATCAGGAGCACTGCACAAAGTACTTGCAGTGCCACCAGGCAGACAAACTTCCCAACAAAAGGACAGATGGAGAGGAAGCCAAATGATACTACCCAAAAATAGGGAGCAACAACACCAGTCTTGGGGCAGTTTGGTATGCATCTCTGTAGCACTGACATGTCCTCATGCATACACATAACAAACTAATTCATTCTCAAAAAAACTTCTTATGAGACAAGTAAAACAAAGTTTCCATCTCCCAGATGAAAAAAGTGAGGTCAGTAGGTTTGAATACAGATGGAGATGGTTCTAGAAGTGGCATGAAAAAAAATGGAGTTCTAGGGATTACGCACCAGACTTGCTAATTTTGTGGTACTGAATTTAGAGAATCTGGCAAAGAGAAGGGAGAAGAATCCATTTTTCATGACACATTGTGTCTATTTGCATGCAGTCCCTGCCATAAGGTGTCCCCAGCCCGGGTGACTGGAGCAGGGAGCCCTGGGGGTGATTCCCTGCACACCACAGCCACGGTGTCCTGCTGCCAGATGCATGCTCCACTACATTCTTCTAGTCCTGAAGGAGAAACACGTTGAATTTAGTAATATATAGTATTCCTGTTATTGTGAGGCAGGAGACTGGCAACACGCCACTTGCAGAGCCCAGCAATGGAAAAAGCAGAGAGCGAGCTCAGCCTCACAATGTGAAGCAGACAGACCTATTGTGAGCTGTCTCCATCCTTGGGGCTGGATGCTCCAGGCTGATTTATGAGCACAATATTTACAACTAACACACATGAAACGCATTATGAGGAGAAATAAATCTCCTAGCATGCACGGAGAGCAGCTAAGATAAAAGAATGCATATGGTAAACTAGGTGACTGTTTGTCATTAAGTGTGGTACTGAAGCCAGAGCACGTCTCTGGGGCAGGGGAGGCTCAGGATTTGCACTGGGGTTTATCAATACTCTGGAAAACACGTGCCATTAGGCAGAGACTTTCAGAAAGATGTCCCAGCTTTTTATTTCTTTCTAGTGAACTCAAAGCTGATGAAAGACACTTTGTGGGAAGCCCTCGGGAGTAAAACAGGGCTTGAAAGGAAGATCAGTCATGCCTATGCAAAGACCCAGTGAACAGGCCGGAGTTCAGTTCCCAGGTCTTGTGTTATCACAGGCAATTTCCCTAACTTTTGTGCACTCCTGTTCCATCTCATAAACAGGTATCAGTATGAAATTAGGTAAGAAAGGGCTGCTTTAAGGCAGAGGGCACATCATAATTAAGTATTCTGACTTACTGCACCACACCACAGGCAGTAGAAATTCCCCAAATTAATTCCTAAATTAACTCATCTCTGAACAGGTAAACATTTCAGAAAAACAACCATCCCTAACTAAATAATGGGACCAGCAAATGAGGAGGTCAATTCTAGTTTCTGTGTAATTGCAAAACCCAAACCCCACTCCCAGAAACACTGACGACAATTCCCTGCTGATCCCTGCTGTCCTTTGAACCCTGCAGCGAGCAGGCTCCTCTAAATCTCATTTAGCTGGAGAGGGAATAGGAAGCAGCTCTCACTTAAATGCATCTATATTTGACATTTCTGCCTACAAAACTGCACTGGTCATAGATTGCATCTCATCATGCCCAGCCAACCCAATTAGGCCCAAACAGCTTCTTGGAAGGAACCGGATTCATGTCTTCCTTTGATACTGAGGTTTGATGGTGCCAATATTTTTGCAGCTCTTTGTGATGTTGCCTGTTGCCTGGTGGGATGTGGCTTTAAGTTAAACAACTCATTTTCTGCAGGGTACAGCACAGTCACGGAGAGCTGTGAGGCTGCTGCTTTTCCTCAGAGTGCTCTGATAAAACATCTGATTCCAGTATGGGAGGACAGACTCATAAAACCAGGCTAATGATGGAACCAGACTGTGGTACAAACCAGAGCAAGCACTTCAGCTAACTGAACATGTTTCCTGTCCTCAGCCAGCACCACAACATCTTGGTTTAGCTACCACACATCTCCCTCAGAGCACTTCCCACCGATCAAAAGGAAACAACCAAAAATTTCTATGAGAGCAGGACAGTTGCATTGAAGAAACAGCAAAATGGATTTGGGGAGCAGGAGAGGTTCTGTTGGGGGAAATCTTCAAAATCAGTCCAATTCCAAACTCACTCATGCAAGGAACATTAGCATGAAGTTACCCTTTGTTAACAGCAGTTTTGGGATGTGGCAGGAAGGCATCAGCTTTCTTTTGCTGAAGTTGACTGAATGGATTTGACTGACAGCTGCTGGGAGCTGCAGAGTGACAGCAGAGCAGACACAGCCCTGTTCAGCATCTCTGACTGGGTGTTGTCACAACAGGGACATCCAGGCAGAGCGACCTCTCACACTGACAATGCCTCAATGGAGTTTCAGTTCAGTGGGTATTACAACAATGTAGATAAACCAAACTCAGCCCATGTCTGATACAATTAAAAAAATGACATCTGGAAAAAAAGGAACTAGAGCTCTCCTGTATTTTACTGTCAGGATTCTAAATTAAGCCCATTTTATATTTCTTTTATCAAAGCATTAATGACAAAAGGAAGATGAATATGAAAATACACCCTCCTCAGTGAAAAGATTTATATTTGCCTCCACAGCTTTGATTATTCCTTCAGACTTATCCTATTTTTTTTTTCTAATACACTAGTCAGGCCTTAAAAAATTGCAAAACTAACTAAAACTACTACTACAATACATACATACTCATCTGTTGAATGACATGCTATTTTATGTTGATTTTATACACCATTGTAGTTATGGATAAAATCATACCACATTAACTAGTAGGGCAATATTGTCCCACTGTTTTGTGGTTTCATGCCCATAAACAAGGGATTTATGGAATTTTTTTTTTTTTGT
>VZUA01106712.1:20712-31040 GCA_013401035.1 Horornis vulcanius
TCAAATGAAGGAATGATACACAGCAAAGAAGAGGAACTCCGACTTCTATTGGCTATAATTTGTGAGATACACTTAGAATTAAATAAAACCAAAAAAACCCAAAAAAAACCCAACTGAAAAAAACCAAGAAAGCAAAGCAAGAAATAAAAATGAAAACCTCAAGCCATATTTCATCCTAAACTCAAAGTCTAAATCCTTTAAAGTATGGGGAGATGATACAACTCCCTCAGCAGAATCCTGGGCTGAGCCACAGAACCCACGGCTCCATGCCATCAAACCTAATCCTTCTTTGAGATCTGACACATTCTCTCCAAGTTTTCAGTCACATTGCAAAATTATGAGAGGATGAAAGGCAGATTCTCCTTCTCTCTTACACTAACCCCAGGGCCTAGAAACAGCAGGACTTGATTTAACCAAACACACACTGGGCCAGAAAAATGATGAGTGATACTGGGACTTGACTGACACCAAGGAGGCTTCATCTGATTCATGGTTTTCCAACGTGATCATTGCATCACCTCAGACCCCTGAGCAGATTGTGCCGAAATGAAAAGATAACCAGAATGCCAAAAAGCAAACAGCAAACTCAGCAGAGTCTCCTCCTCCCTGGGGAACTGCACTCACCAGACAGGCAGCAATAACAGCCCCAAACATCTTCCAGGAGCCAAGGCCTTGGTGCCCTCCCTTGTAAGGCAACTCTGCAGAGCTACCACCAGCAAAAAGGCCTCCAGACCTTCCTTCTTACTCAGCTGAACTCCTTTCCACTGCATCTCTCGTCCAAAAAATTTACTGTACCACATAAAGCCTGAACCAAGCTAAATCTGCTGGCCCCCAAACAGGCTTCTTAAGCCTCTAGCAAATCAAGACTAGGATATTTGTTTCTAAATCTCCAAAGGAGGATTACGCAGGGTGACCATAATCCCAACCAGCCTCACACCTGCCACTCATTCGTAGTAAAGGAGAGATGCATTTTAGTATCTGGAAGTTGCTAGCAGATGAACCTCTTTGCCCAAGCTAGGATATCAAAGATTACAGTTCCTAGCTTCCTTGTTTCTTGGCTGCATAGGAAAATAAGGGTTTTTTTCTGTGACACTAAGAGTGGATATGATTGTTTTGGTTCCAGTAACATCATTCTTTTTTGTCAGTACCATCTCCCAGTAACTGACTGATCTGAGGAAGGACTAGAGCAGTTAACTGTCTTCTGAAACTTTCTCCCATCATCTCCCTCTATTTCAGTGCCCTAAACAAAAAATAAGGTGAGAGACTTTTTCACGTATGTTGTCCAACCTTTGATCAAAACCTCTGCATTTTCCACAACGTTTACATCTAAGTCCCACTGCAATGACATCAGAGCTTCCCAATACCCATTTTAGCATCAATTAAAGTGGCAATGCTCAGAGAACCATTTATCTTTATACTGTAGGAGTTTGAGCAGTGCTGCTATTACTTTTGAGGGGGAATTGTGCAGGCTCCTTGTCAATTGGTTTAGGTTGCCTAAATGAAGCCAAATTGCTCTTGCCATCCCCAGCTGCTGCCTCTGCCTGTGTGTTCCACCTTCCCCACATTCACTTTAATCCATCAGCCAAGAGCAAAACAACCTTCCCTCAGTGCACCTCCTGCAAACAGGGTAGGAAAACACCACAAAAGGGAAAAAAACCACACATCACTTGCAGCATTTTTACATGTAATAGTAACAGTCTCTTGGTGCCATCATCAGCCATGGCATTTCATTCACACAGAACACTTGTGGGCACATCACATATGCTTTTCCATTCAATGTATTTTTAAATGTTTCCCAGGCAACTGTTTCAATACAATATGCCTCCTTGGCAACCTGGTACCCGCAAATGCCATGCTAGTCTCCCTAGTCCTCTTTTTAGGTCTTCCCATCTTGGCATATAAATGTCACAAGGCTGGGTTTTCCATCTCCAGCCACACAGGTGCTGATCTGTCCTTGCACTTGGAAAGGCTGAATTGAAGAGATGAGTCGTGCACTGGGTGCTGCACGTTGACAAATTCAGCTTTGGTGCTCTACCAGAGGGAGCAAGTTTCAAAGGCAGTGAATTTTTTTGTGGGAAAGATAATGTTTCCTGCAACTAAAATTAAGGAGAGCCCACTAAACTGTCTCCACTCAACTGACTTTCTCTGGAAGCAGCAATGAGCCTGCACTTCTCAAAATGAAATGCATGTCATCTTTATTCTCCTGACTAAGCCAGTCTTACCCAGTTCTCCTCATTTTTGTGGTTTAATTGTAACACATCACATTAATGACAAGAGGCAGACTTTCCCATTTCACCACAGCCAGTGATTAGCACTGGTCTGAGTGCGTCAGTTTGGCTGAGTTACTCTCTCCAGGGCTGCATTTGCTGCCACTGGGCTGTTCAGGGGACACATTGTGACACTAGAGTGGAGCATCTCAGCTGTGGGACATTCACTGCAGCAGCTTTCCCTGCTGCTCTGCTCTGCACACTGTGATCTCTTTGGGGATGTTGTCCTTTATTACATTTAGCAGAATGGCCACGCTCATCCTTGAGTGAAGTCACAGACTATTTGACAAGGACAAAAAATTATCAACATGTACTCCCAAGTTAAGCACTGATTAGATAAAATAATTAAAATATAATAATATTTCAATGGTCTAGCATGGAACAATTTCTTCTGAACATTTTTATCTGATACAGGAGCTATCACTGCAGAAGCAAAGATATTTCAGAAGGTCTGAAACTATCAGCGAGCATCAGCCATCATAAAAAAAGTTTTAATAAAAACCGCATGTGCTTCAGCCTCAAAGTGGCACATTAAAAAAAATAATAGCTTCTGCATGCAATGACATCAGGCTCTGAGAGAAACCTAGCAGAAACTGTGGCATCTCTTCTTCATTGATTACTCCATAACAACAGCTGAAAATTACAATTTTTCCAGGCTATAAAATGCCTAGCACTCCAAATTCTACACCGGCAGCAAAAATCTCCTCCCTGTCTGTGAGCTGTTGTATCTGTAATAGAGACCCTGCATTACCAGGCTTTCTAATTCTTCCCAAATGCAGAAGCTCTCATTCAATGCTGCAGCTGTTGGGGAGGAAATCAGAAATAGCAGAAGGCGGATTAGTTGATAATGTACCAGTTCTTCCCCAGCAAATGCTGGCACCTGCGTTTTACACTCTCCTCTTTCCCTCAGCCCAGGAAAAGATCACTTGGTTTGTTTGGCAGGCAATTTATAGGCTTTAGTGATTGTGGAACTGCAAAAGGATTAGAATTTGTTATAATAGCCCCTTCTTCCTGAGAGCAAAAGTTAAAACTGAGGCCCACTTTACAGCAAGAATCAGGGACCATGTAAGTAAAGATTAAGCTTGTGCAGCTTGATGAGACTCAACAGGGAAGAGATAACTACACATGCTGGCACTCCATTTACAAGGAAATCCCTGCAGATAATCTGTAGGAGCATTCTGGCTTCCACAAGCTCAAATCCCTTGACCACTGGCTCAAATCCAGTCAAGGCTGATTATGATAAAGACTACTCTCTGCATTTCTAGGAGAACTATTTTTCTAAGACCACTAAACATTCTAATTATTAAATTAGCAAGACCCAAAATCAAGTAAGAAGTAATAGGATTTCCATGCAGCGGAGGAAGCAGGAGATATGATTTTGTGCAAAGGATCAAGTCCAAGAACGGGTTCTATTCTACACTTTGCCATCCTATTCTTAGTACATTATTAATTCTGGAAAGATGCAGATGAAAAATACTAAATGCCCTTAATGGACAAAGATTTCTAGTTTGAAATCTGCAGATAGTTACAGAAGCAGATAGAGCAAGGATGAAAACATTTATGACATAGTTAAAGTGGGTATCATTAATAGATAACAATCAAAAAAACCTTAGAATTTTCAGTGAAATCTACAAAATCCAAAGCCACCTACAATCTACAGTTGCTACAGAAGCAAGGTTTTCTCCTTTTGCTTTTTACAAGCAGAAGCTACAATAATAATTTTCCCTGTTCTTTTTATTATATTCTTTCATTTGTGGCCCTTACTGCACAGTAACCAATTTTTATGTTTCCCCATAATAAAGCTTTTGCAAATGCTCTAAGTGCTCACAGCACCACACAGCAACACCTCCAGCATGAAGAACAGGCTGCACTCCTCATGGCTGCTCTGGGAGAAGTCATATCTAACCACATAAATCCATGGGTACAACACACGATTTAGCAGCAGAGGATGGTCCAAGGAGTATCCAAGGGGTCATAAAACATAAAACACTAACCCAAACATCACAGGAATAAAAGAAATCCTATGGCATCACTGATCATTAGCATAGATACACCCAGGAGTATGATCGGAGCGCCTTCACAGCCCCCCGGATTTTGTTAAATCCCTGTTTTTGCATAGTTTGCTGCCTCCATGTGGTGACAGTCAGCGCTGGGCCACAATTCCCAGTGATCCTGAGTAAAATCCCCCAAGGAACATTTCTTCAGCTGGTTGTGAAATCAGATTTCTACCCCTCCTCTGTCATATCATTTCCCACCACTTCCATGGCCAAACCCCTCTTCAATTCACACTTTTGCTTTATTCACACCCCTTTTCTCGTGCTGTTCTTTGCTCTGTCTCTGCTGCCACCATCACCTCCCTCTCCACAGCAGCCTAAAACCTTCAGATCCAGATTCACCTTCTGCCTCTATTCCACTTACCTTGTTCCACCTGCAGCGTTTGGGGGAACACGAAAGGAAAGGAGGGCCGATTTCCTGGGATCTCCTTTCACCACACTGGGGAAGCAGCTTCTAAATGGCAACAAAAATGACAGGCAGAACCCTGCAACTGTCCCTTGGGTGTTCCCTGGGCACTGCAGTAGCTAGAACAAATATTAAAATGGGAAAAGGTTAGTCTGTGTGACAGGGTTGGCTTTTCCGCTGTCATTTCTTTCTTCCTGGATTTTATTCTCTTTTTGCTCTGCCCATCACACAGCTGAAATGCTGGCCCCTCTACTGTGTCGATTTTTTATTATTTTTATTTTTCAGCTCGGCTATTGTGTAAACTGACACAGATCCCAGGAGCAACCAAACACTTCACACTTCCAAGATTTTTATCTGCAAAAGGAAACCTATTAATGCTGGTTTAAAGTTAAGAAATTAGTTATTACATAGAGTTAAAGGCATTATGGACTCAGAAATACAAAGTACCTGAGTTAACACAGGGAAGGTGAAGGCTGGGCAGGCAGAGCCTTCCAGATCTCTGCACGGACAGAATCATCCTCAGCTGAAACACCTCTGGATGGGCTGCCTGGACTTGCTCAGGTTTAAATTTGTGTGAAATGTAAATCTCTGAATTCTGATATCCATTTTCAAGGTTCAGATCCACTCAAAGCACGTATTAAGTCAATGTCAACTGTTACTTAACACATTTTTGCTGGGCTGTGTGACCAACACAGTAATTCACAGGTGTAACTTCTAATACAGTCAGTAATGATCTTCCTTTCTACTCTGAAAAATCCAAGGATGGCATAGTCCACAAACATCCAGCAATGCATTAATGCAGTTCAGAAGAAGAATGTGGACTTGGATTCATGTTTTACCGATAATAAACTGGTTTTATGCAAAGAGTCCTCTGTGCTGGTGCTCCCTCATCAACACCTGTTACCAAACTGGATTTATTTCCTTGGACGGTTACTTTTTGCATCAATTGTGAAGAGTTTAAACAGCAGAGTTACTTTCTGATCCTTTCATGTAGCATGAAGTGTCTGTCACCAGTCCTCTGGTGTCTGTTTTTGAGACGGCTGCAGCTCGAGGAGTGTTTAAACCCTCTTCTTAATTTCATGCCACAAGGCGACATTCCCGCCAAAAACGTCAAACTGCATCACTTCAGATTCCTCTCTAAAACCGAAATTAGGTCAGAGGTGCGCTCTCAATCCATTTTAATTTTTTGGAAGAACAGCCTTTGGGTTTGGCCCCGCGCAGCAGCTCCAGACCCAGGGCGGGACCGGCCAGGCCCGACCCGTCGCCATCTTGTCCCCCTCAGCCAGGGGACCACCCAGCACAGCCCCTGACCTTGCCCTTCCCAACACACCAAAACCCTACAAAAACATAAAGTTTGAGGGGGAAAAGCAACACAAAAAGGGGCTGTTTTCGAGGCATACCAGCCCCCGGCGGCTTAAGGGAGCAAGGGCTGGGGAACGGCGGGCTCCCCTCAGGGCGCCATCGCCCCGCGCCGTGAGGGCGGCTCTGAGGGCGGAGAGTCACAGCCCCGGCAGAGCGCCCGGGGCAGGAGGAGGAGGAAGAGGAAGAGGAGGAAGCCTCGGCCGCCCTCCCACCCCGCCTTCCCGCGGCCGCCAGCGCCGTCCCCCGGCGAGACGCGGGGATCCTGGGCCATGTGTGAGGAAGGAGCCGCCAAGCTGCGCCTGAAGCCCCGGACGGCGCCGTCCGCCCGCGGCCGGGAGCGCAGCCTCGTCCCCGAGCCCCCACCGCGGCCCCAGTGAGTCGGGACCGGGGGGATCGGCTCGGCTCCGGGGGCCGGGGTGCACCGCCCCTGCGACTCGTGGCGTTTCGCGGTCAGATCTGTGTCTGCTAAAGGTTATTTCATAAAATACCGCCTGTAGCGCCTTTAAATAATAGAGAAAACTGCAGGATAAAACACAGCGGGCCCCACGCTTCCCACACGTTCCTCGGCACAGAAGAGCACTGGCCTGGACAGGGCCTGAGAAATGTTAATCTATGAAAACTCAGTTTTCTTTCTTCCAGAATACGGCTCACAGGAGCACAGAAATAGATCCTGGGGTTTTTTTTCAGCCCTGGAGTTCGGGAGGACTGAAGGCAGTGAGTTGCTCGGTTTTTGTTCGAGCCCGGGGGGCTCAGTCGTGTTCTTTCCACCATGGGCTGTGAGAGGTTCATCACTCTGCTCTTTGAGATCGTGTTGTTCCTCAGTTTTTCCCCGTGCAGCTTCATTCCTGGGCAGCAACCCAAGAAAACACATCAGGAATAATGCTGGAAAAACCATTGTGACATAAACAATCCATCCTTCCCTTGGAATTGTCTTTATACAGCATTACCTTTTAGTGCTTATAGTTCCTAGGATTGATTAAATAAAATTGTTTGGGAAGATAGTAATTTGAAATGGCAGCATGGGAATGTCCAGGCATACCTGGGAACCGATGCAATTGCCACCTTCAGTGCACACACTACCATGATTTCTGTGCTCAGCAGGTGTTAAGCTTGGTATTTGAGAAGATAAAACAGTGGCTGCACTTCACTTTCACTTTGAAGTGAAGATAGTGATAGATACCTACTGCTCATTTGTTACAAGCAGAAAGGAAAGCATTTAGGCATTAATTTTTTGCTAGCTGTACAAATTACATAAGGCACATAAAGCTGCAAAAATAGTTTGCAGGCTCAATAATGTCTTTGTGTTACAGAAAAAAGAGGCAAAGTAGTATCAATGTAAGAATATTTTCTTTATTCTCTTCTACCTTCAAACTATTGGACTGTGTCTTTACAGGGCATCAACTGACAGATGTTCCTGGTTTGAAAAGGAAGAATTAAATGAGTGTGAAAAAACCTGGCTTTTGCTACTGAAAGACATCAGTCAAGATTCGCACTGCACAAACTGGGACACAGTGCTCAGCTTTCCGGAGTTCTTGGAAAAGGTAGCGTGCTGTATCCTTGTTTTTGCACTTTGTGTCCTGCTTCCAATAGCGACAGCCTGGTTAATGGGAAACAACCTGAAATAGCTTTTAGAAATGTGGGGTTTCAGCTGTTTAATCTCTGTGTGCAGTGGTGTGGCTGGGCATGGTGTGGCAGGGAATATAAGGACAGCTACAAGAAGCGTTTTTTGCAGGAAGTTCTTTCCAGCATTTTTGCCAGGAAAAGGGAGCCTGTGTAAGGATGCTAACTGCCGTAAACACCAGCATCTCCCTAAGGAATGAAACTGGAGAAGGCAAACTGTAATTACACAGAAGCCACCCTGAAATCACTCCAGTGGCATTAGGAAAGATCACAACATGAAAATCAGTCCTTATAAAGGACTTTTTCCCCACCCTGAACAGCAGCAGGTTGTTGTTTTCATCCTTAGTCTCTCTGGAACATGAGTACCCATTGTGTTCATTTAGAAATGTTAAGGAAAGACCCATATTCCATCAGCTCCAGGAAGAACCTGGAAGAGGGACATAAATAAAATGTTCTTTTCTTCCCTGTAGTTCAGCTTTCTCAGTATTTGCAACATGTTCCCAAAGCCTGGGTTTAGGTATTGATTGAGCTACATTTGCTTAAGACATTCTCTGTGTGTGTGTGTGTGTTGTAGAAACAACAGGAAAAGACTCCAGAACACCAGGAAGTCTTTACAGTCGGAGTAAAAGACTTTCAGTGGGTATCATTCCCATCTTTTCATAAAGGAAAATGTCTGAACCCCAAGGATCTGAGCTCCCAGCAGCCAACACAGAGCCAGAGCAATGAATTACAAAAAGGACAGGGCCAGGCAGATAAACTGAAAAGCTTATCATCCACAGCTGAGAAAACCTGCAGGGGAACCAGTACAGATCAAGCCAAAACTGCGTCTGGGACGGGCACAGAAGGTGTCTCAGAGCTGGATGTGAGTCCCAAGTCACACAAACTCCCCGGGCACAGCAGCTCAGCACAGCCCTCAGTGCAAAGGGTACAAAGCCCTGCAGAAGCTTTGAGCCCTCAGCAGCACCGTACAGGGACTGTACAGAACAGCAGGGCAGACAGGAAAGGAAAGGGTGAGGAAAAGCCTCAAACACATCAGGGGGATCTTCCAGTGGGGGAGGCCACGGGGGTGCCTGTGGAGAAGCCTCAGCTTGGGAGCGCTGCTGGGGCTGAGAGCTGCGAGGAGAAGATGGAAAACCAGAGTGAAGCAGCTTCAACTCTTGACAGTTGTCCAATGTGTCTGATGCAGTTCAGTGGAAGGTGAGTTTGTGTTTTTTTTCATAACTTTCCCATAAATGAGCCCCAGCAGGTTCTGGATCCATCCTCTATATACAGAATAACAAAAGCAGACAAAACTTCTACTGTATGGTCCTTTTAAGCTGTCAGAATTACCTACATTAATCCCATTTATAAGTTGAGTATCTGCTCTACAGTAAGAGCTGTTAAAACAATTTCATAGTACTTAGGCTGTCAGAGTTGCTGAAAATGTGCTTTTTCACAGATCCTCTAACCCTGCAGGCTTTGTTGGGTGCCACTTTCCCTGCTGTTGAAGGCTGAACAGGGAGACAAATGAGTGACTACCTTAATATTTAGACAATTTTGGTCATTCTGTCAAGAGACTTAGAAAGGCTTAAAATGCATCAGGTCTCTATATTCAGATCTGTGCTACTCAGCTCCAGTGTGAGCAGCAGTAACAGCAAGGGTGGAAGGTTTTGGTAGAGGATTTGGGATCTGAGCACAGGAGTGACTGCCCCACTCTCTAAGAGCACTTCTGGGAGGGAGTAAAGAACAGGCAGTAGAAGGATGTGACTGTTCTGTGTTTGCAGACTCTCACAGCTGGACATCGATGGACACCTTGCCAGGTGCTTGTCTGAAAGTGCAGATGATGTCATCTGGTAAATCCAGAAGAGTGGAGAGCAAAGGAACAAGGCCAAGGATGAAGCTTTCTCAAAGGAAAAGGAAAAATCTGTCAAGGGAGCACATCCTTATCTCTGACTTAAACCAGTGACTCAACAGAAGGATAAGTGCCACCTGCCTGTTTGTTTTTTGTATTTTAAAGCCTTTCAAATACACATGAAGTGGTTCTAGTTCTGAAAACGGTGCTCTGGGGTGTCTCAGAGACCCTCAGGGAAATGGGGCCTGGTACTCCTGAAAAAATGCACTACTGGAAGTCCCTCAAGCTTTGTCTGATGCACCACAGTTCTGAATGTCTCAGGAGAGAACAAAGCAGCTGAGCAAAAGACAACTGTTATTTACTCTAATCCAAAAGTTTACTGTTTTTTCTCTAAACAGATAATCTATGAAAATAAACTCAGTTAAAAAATAATTTGAATTTTGTATTTTTTGTTGTTTTAATACCCAAGTAAGAAAGTATAATTGTACAGTTGATCCTGGGAGTGTAGCTATTTAAGAGAAAACACAAATAAAGGGTGTGGGGTTTTTATGTTCCTAAAGGAGCCCAGCTAAATTCAAAACCTTCTTACAGTGCAGGTTTCTAAGTCAGTATCAGTGTTAAAAAGGTGATTAATATGACAGGCTAATTAGGCTGCAGAAGGAACACTCCTGCCAGTGTCACAATGCTGTGCTGCAAAGTGAGATTTAACACAGCCAGTGAGCCAAAAGAGCCCGTTTTTGTAGCAGTTCCACACAGCCCCAGGCAGCATCAGGGGCTGAGGGCAGGGA